>ML104521.1:410533-487048 GCA_003697995.1 Taxidea taxus jeffersonii | reverse complement strand
GGGGGGGGATACGTATGCTGATATGTTTTTCTCATATTACATTCAGAGTCAATATGTGCCAAACACTTCAATTTCGTTAGTTATAAACCAAAAATTCAGATGTTTTTCCTAGATGGTGCAGTTTTCCTAACAACAGACACTGCTAATCTACAGTAAATTTTAGCTTTGCTTTGAAGATTATCTGAGAAGAGTAAAACCTTTACATTGTAAATATTTCAAGCTGTTCTTTTTAACCTATTAATCACCACTTTCTGAATGAGCATTTAATATGCTACAACCTAAACAAACATTTGCTCTCCTATTTAGCTGGCTCTGTGAAGACTGGAACACCACCCAGCTTTCTCCTCCATCATTAATATTCCCTTCCTGACTTGCCCATTGCAAAGTCTAATTGAAATTCACAAAGATAAAAAGCATGCCATTTAAAACCTTGCAACTAGGGAATCTAAACATCTTCTACTTGGTGTGAACACTTTAGTTCCTCCTGTAATTTCCTATTTTCCATTTCTATGAATCAATCTTCATTAAGATCTCTATCACTTTGCCATTTCTATTATTACTAAATTGATTATATTTTGATCATGGAAGTTGAGCAGCTCATGGTTTCTTCCCAACCTTAACTCTATGCTCCACAAAATTTCTCTTTTATGAGTGCCACAATTTTTGTAAATATCCTCATAGATTATTTTCATACTTACCAGTGTAGTTTCTTTTTTCTGGATTTTCATGCTGAGTTATAGATTTTAGTTTGGTTTGTTTTATCTCAAAATTTGTATCTATTTGAATGATTTATTCTAAAAAAAATTAGGCTTTCCCATTAGCACCCTTAATATAAATTTGTAATCTCATTGTCATATGACCCATTTACCTAGAACTTCACGAAGTTCAAGCTATGTGGGATAATTTTCACCATTTAAAAAAAAAACTATATGTTAGAAACATCAGTCGATTTGGGTATGAACTTACTTGAGACAGACTTCAGTAAAAACTAGATTCCAAAAATTCATTATAAATCATAATTTTAATTCTTCCCCACAAATTGTTTTGCAATGTTACTGAAGTTGGGTATCTGTGATCTGACTTCAAAGCACATTAAAGGAGATGGAAATCAGAAAAGCTTATTGCAGGCAGTGGACCTCTACTTCAGTTCTATACTAATATTTCACTGCGTTGCTAGTCCAGGCAAATATCTTCGAGGATCGTCCGGCTTTCACAAATATCCGACAGATCCAGTCTGATTTCTTTCTTCTCTGTGTTGGAGCACAGTGCACAGCCTGTGATTTGAGAGCCAGCCTGGGTAGGTCGTGACTAAGCTCTTCCTACCCACTCCTTTTGGAGCATGTCCTAAGGCAACCAATCCTGTAGACAAATTGACAACTAATTGGTTGCCAGTAAATCTAAATTTGTTTCTGCCCAGGCTAGGGCAGTGCAAAACCTTCTGTCTGAATTTGTTTGGATTATTCTCTCACAAATGGGATTGGGAGGTGGGGGGGTCACTTATAAATTCCTTATCCTTAACACTTTAGTCTCTAAGAAGATTTTCACATGAGGAACAAGAATAAAAGAAAGACAAGGAATTGGGGGGATCTTGGTTTTGTCTGACTTTTCTTTCCTGATATTTTGCAATATTGCATGTTTTTAAAATTTATTATAAAACTCTGTTTTTGAATGGTATTTTGGAGAACTTCCCTTTTTAAGGCCCAGCCATATAGACTTATTACTACTGTTCCAGGGAACTATTACTCTATATGCCCTAGGGGACCTCTTAAATCCTAAAGTTCTATAGGCAATATGTGTGTAATATACATTATATGTGTGTAATATACATTATATATATTATATACATACATACATGCATATAGATATACAATATTTATCTGTAGATAGATATCTGAACTAATAAAAATAAGCATAAAGATTTTAATGAGAATAGCATTTATATAATGCATCTCTACAAAATGCATTTAGCCTCGCTAACATGATTTAATTATAGTGATTTTTATACACTTTGAAGAGAAGTACAAGAATTCAACAAGAATAGGCTCTCAATGTATTTATAAATTTTTAAATATTGCATGTATTCTGTATAATAAATTTATAGACACTTTAACTGCACCTTCCCATCTGAGTCATCCATTTGATTGAGAATATAAATTTGTGAAAAATTAAGAACTAAAGCGTACATTTTCCTGTTTTCACAGAATTAAATATTATCCTATACTTTTCCCCAGAATGCTTTACTAATTTCAAAGTTTACTTGGAGTATAAGTCTGTTCTCATATATTCACCACATTATCATTAAAAACAAAACAAAAACTAGAAAAAGTACCCATTTGGTCAAAACCGTGGGTTGGTCAAGCTCCATTTTTCCCTGGGAGCTGAGTTTAGATGGATGGTTCTAATATGTCCTCTAGGCTCCAAGCTTCTGAAAGAAGAAACAGCTGGAAAGTGGGAGTAACCAGCCTTATAAACAAATAATTCCAAAACTACTCTGTTACATTAATGTATTTAGGTCACATTTCATTAGAACTAAATATATCATGTACACTAGCTTGGATGAACTATGCATATTACCTTCTTCAAACAGAGTATGTCTGTTTATAAAGTAATTTTGCAAATCCTTATCTAACTTGCAAATCAAATTTATCATGCATTCAGGATATCCTGGTGGTTTCTGAGATTTTAAAGACTACTTACATCAAACATTTATAAAGAGTAAGTTGTAAGGAAACCCCTTTGCCTTCTTTTCATGAAATTATAGATAAAATTTATTTTCAAGTTTTGAACTACTTCCTAAAACAAAGATAACATTTCAGTAATTCAAAAAAATATATACTGTGCATTTCATGAAGCTACATGATTGGCAGCTTTTGCCTGGGAGGTGTGTTTTGTAAATAATACCCATAGTAATGGAAATAATAAAAAATAAACCTGTAATGTCTTCATCTGTATAACAAAATGGGTCCCATTCCACATATTTTGCATGTATTAATTGACTTAATCTTAATCCTGACTTAATCTTCACAAGTCAGGATTTGATTTTTATTATTCCCATTTCATTGGTGGGAAATTTGAGGCACAGAATGGTTAATCTGGCTCAAGGTCTTACTGGTAGAGCCAGGAGTAAGAGCCCAGCAATATGGCTCCATAGTCTCCATGCTTAATTACTATACTGTATTGCCTCTATGTTACTCCATGACAGCCACACTTCTAACTTCTTATATGCAATCTCACCATTGAAGCTTTGGATGAGATATTTAACTGTTAATGTGTTAATGTTATGAAGGTAGTATAAATCTGTGAATAACAACCATATATTCATTCAACAGGTCTTACTGAGTATCTGCAAATTACAAGACACTCTGTTAGGTACCATTCTGGATATAATGATGATTAAGACATGGCTGGGGCGCCTGGGTGGCTCAGTGGCTTAAAGCCTCTGCCTTCGGCTCGGGTCATGATCTCAGGGTCCTGGGATCAAGCCCTGCATCTGGCTCTCTGCTCAGCAGGGAGCCTGCTTCCCTTCCTTTCTCTCTGCCTGCCTCTCTGCCTACTTGTGATCTCTGTCTGTTAAATGAATAAATAAAATCTTAAAAAAAAAAAAGACATGGCCCCTACCCTCAGAAAACATGAAGTATCATATGTCATTAATTACAAACAAATTAATAACCAAACCTTATACATGCACTCTAGAAACTTTTGAATGTTTCCAAAACAATACTATCTTCACTAAGGAGTAGCATACAGCTTAAGAAAAAGAATGCAGCACAGGGAGCTTTACATTTAATTAACAATTTATAATAAGTCTAGTTGTTCCCATATAACAATTAATTAATGGATTATTATTAAGAACATAATTAAGCACTTTCTATGACACAAAACCCACTTAAAGACTCCCAGGACCAGGAAAAGTTCATGTCTAGAATGAAGAAATTTCCAGTTCATATGGATGCTTTCTGAATAATAACACCTCGTCAGGTAAAATTATGCAGAAGTCAATAACAATAACAACAACAACAAAAGCAGAGACTAGAGGGAATCTAGGACCTAGTTTGGGCCCATCTACATACATTTCAAGTGGGCTAAGATTGATCCTAAATGAAGAATTACTTCAATATCATTATTCTTAACATCAAAACTGTTCTTTCTTGAGAGGAGGAGAGAATATATGTATTGTGAAGAAATAAATGAAAAATACAATCAGGCTATAAGTATTTCATGGTCAGTCAAAGAAACATGAAAGAGAAAATAGAAACCAATTATTTCTAAGAAAAAGTGAATAATGCCATGGCAAATTAATTATGGATATTGAATGATTTTAAATAATAATACGCAGATCATTTCTCCTTGCTAGAGACCTCTTTGTATTTGCCAGAGGAACTTACTCTTAGATGCACAATAAATAATTGTTGATTTCTTCATAGAGGTAAGCACTTTGGAATATAAATTGGGAGCCTTGGTACCAGAGTTAAAAATGGCACGACCTTAGGCCATCTTGGCTATAATATCTACTGGAAAGTCTCAAAGCTCTCTCTAACAGCTCACTGTGTATTCCCAGTAGAAATTCTTTTTTCCTCAGAAAGTAACTCCTCTAATGTTCTCTATCTTACCACCATCCCCCCCACCAAAATCCTGAAAACTGGGAGTCATTCCAGACTCTTCTTCTCAACACACACATAAACCACCACCATCACCACCACCACCACTACCACCACCACCACATTTGCTGTTGCAGAGAAAACGTCCCTCATCTATCCATTGTCTCTGATCCATTCTCTCCATTACTAATTCCATGCCTTAGCTCTGTCCTCACTTAGACTACTGCATTACCAATAGGCAGTAGCCTACTAACTAGTTTCTCTGCCTCCAATCTCTGCTTTCTCCAGTTTGTTTTCCATAGAACCAACATGAGTATCCCCAAACCAATTCGATAGTGTCATTCATTCATCTAAAATCCTCTCGATAAAAGTACAGGATGTGAACTTTTTTTGCATATCACCACTGACCACTATTTTTTTTAAAGTTTTCTTTTCTTTTTTTTTAAGCTTTATTTAAACATATGATGTAACCCCACCACCCTCTCCCAACCCCTCTCCCCCCCACCCCCCCTCAGTTTGTTTTATGACATTAAGAGTCTCTTTTGGTTTTTCTCCCTCCCGATCCCATCTTGTTTCATTTTTTTCTTTTCCTACCACCTTAACCCCCACCCCCGTTGCATCTCCACTTCCTCATATCAGGGAGATCATGTGGTAGTTGTCTTTCTCCAGTTGACTTATTTCGCTAAGCATAATACGCTCTAGTTCCATCCATGTCGTCGCAAATGGTAAGATTTCATTTCTTTTGATGGCTGCATAGTATTCCATTGTATATATATACCACCTCTTCTTTATCCATTCATCTGTTGATGGACATCTAGGTTCTTTCCATAACTCGGCTATTGTGGACATTGCTGCTATAAACATTCGGGTACACGTGCCCCTTTGGATCACTGTGTTTGTATCTTTAGGGTAAATACCCAGTAGTGCAATTGCTGGGTCATAAGGTAGCTCTATTTTCAATTTTTTGAGGAACCTCCTGGAAAACTGACCACTATTTTTATCTCCAGCCTCAACTCTGCTCTTTCCACACACATTTTTTAAGAGAGGGAGAGAGAGGAGCAAGGAGAGGCAGAGGGGGAGAGAGAGAGAAAGAATCTTAAGCAGGCTCCATGCCCTGTGTGGAGCCTAATACAAGGCTCCGTCTCACAACCCTGAGATCATGACCAAAATCAAGAGTGAGACACTTAACCGACTGAGCCACCACTCTTTCCACACATGTTGTCACACGTGTGCATACGCACGTACACACATGCACCTTCCATTGTCAGCTGTACTGTTTCAACACCGTCCTGTCCTCTCTGCTCCCTACAAATGAAATTGTTTATGTTTCTCTCAACAACCAGATATTTCATGCCTCCATGCTTTTGTTTCTTATTGTTCCCTTCAACTGGAATGCCACTTTCCTACTGTTCACCTGGAAACCACTTCAAGCCTTAGCCCTACAAACTATTTCTTACCCTTCCAGATAAAATTGTCCGCACCATCTTTTGTAATCCTGATGACCACAGCACCGGCAAGTACCATGAAACCCAACGACTATCCAGTTAAATTTATTTACTAACTTTTCTATCTGACCCTATTAGCCTGTGAGCCCTTTAAAAGCAATGAGCCTCATCTTAATCACCTTTTCCTACCAAGTGTCTAGCACAGAACCAGGCATATATAATCTCAAGAAATTCTTGAGGAATCAATGAAAGAAAGAATCAATGCATGAACAACCTAATGAATAAATCCAAGAACCCACGAGCATCTGTGCCTTCATAAGTACATGAGAACCGCACTACTTTCTTTCTTCCAAGGAAATGAGATGCAGTAGAAAAATAGGAGTTGGAGGTAAGCACTTGGACTCTCGGGTTAAATACAGGTTCAAATCCTAGTTCTACTACGTACTTGCTATGCAACTTTAGATTCATTCTTTAGCTTTGCTATGCCTCATTTTCTTACCTACAGAGTAAGTGTAACTACAAACCTACCTCACATGGTCTTTGTGAATACTCTGTGAATCGATATTTGTACACAGGATGACACCTGGATCCTAGACAGTACCACACAGTGTTGGCTGATACTACTGAAGCATTTGGAAGTTGTTAGTTCACAGCCTTGACATTTAGTAGTTGAGATGAGTTGCACTCCTTGCCATCAAGTTTACTTTGATTTTTACTTTATTTTTTTTTTTAAAGATTCTGTTTATTTATTTGACAGACAGAGATCACAAGTAGGCAGAGAGGCAGGCAGAGAAAGAGGAGGAAGCAGGCTTCCTGCTGAGCAGAGAGCCCAATGCGGGGCTCAATCCCAGGACCCTGGGATCATGACCTGAGCCGAAAGCAGAGGCTTTAACCCACTGAGCCACCCAGGCGCCCCTACTGATTTATTTTTACTCATCTTTTTCCATATGTTCCCATCCACTCTTTCCTACCAGCATTCACGTTCCCACCTTTGCAGAACAATCCGACACAGCAGCCCACAAATACCCACATTCTCTTACGGTGTATTTTTTTTTTTTTCATGAATACATTGTTTCCTTCCTTCATATTCTCTCTCTCTCTCTCTCTCTCTCTCTCTCTCTTCCTTGCTCTTTTTTCCCCCCTGCCCTCTTTTTTAGGACACCATGCCCTCCTGTTTATTCTATCTTAGCCTGTGTTCTCACCATTTATTAGTTCTCTATTGTTCCCCTTTCCTTCTCTCTTTCTCAATAATATTTATATACAGCATAAATCCGCATTTGTCTGTACGCTTCTTTTGTCATACGGGAGAAGGGGTGTTAAAGTAGATGTGGGGAAGAAGGTGTCTGTTGAGACATAGAAATGTGAGTGTCAACGTTGCAAAGGCCTGGGCATCCCTGCCCATGTGTCTGTGTGTAGGTCTCTGTATAAATCGTGCTATCAAATGCACTCGAGTGTATTTTATTGATTCATTATATGAACTAAATAGAAAAGTCAAATGACTTTCTCCTTTGAATTGGCTACTGGTTTGCTTGCAACAAAGAAATTGCTATACTTTGAATCTCCTGTTTAGAAGACATCCACATCTTTAATATGCAGAGAGCCAAAGTCAGTAATCCCAATGAAGCTTCCAGCTATCCTGATAGTCAGCCCTGGATTAAAATCTGGTTACAAGCTGTTCTTCCTTTTTTTTTTTTTTTTTTCCTGTGTGTGACTTCCAGGTATCCAGTATCCTTATGCTACTCGGTTGGAAACAAGAAATAAGGGAAGACTTTGCATTATGAGTTAGGAGGTAACAAATTTTCTTTCAATCTTTTGTTTGTTTGCTTGTTTGTTTGTTTTTTTAATTTTTTTTAAGATTTTATTTATTTATCAGTTAGAGAGAGAGAGAGAGCACAGGCAGACAGAGAGGCAGGCAGAGGCAGAGGGAGGAGCAGGCTCCCTGCCGAGCAAGGAGCCTGATGTGGGACTCGATCCCAGGACGCTGGGATCATGACCTGAGCCGAAGGCAGCCGCTTAACCAACTGAGCCACCCAGGCGTCCCTGCTTGTTTGTTTTTGTTTGTGTGTGTGTTTTATCAAAGAGAGACATTTTCAAAGAGACTTATGACAGACATTAGTGCCATCCAGCAAATATCACCAGTTTCCAAACTAGGTGTGTGAATAGATTGAATTTCCTTGCTCTCCTTGAAATTACAGGTGATCATGAAACTTGCTCTGATCAATGAAAGGTGAGCAAAAGAAAATGGGCCATTTCTAAATGGAGGCTGAAGGAGTTAGTGTCAGGCTCACTGTCCTGCCTCCTTCCCCATTGTCTGCTTTGTGGCCAGTGAAAACTCCAAATGGTGATCACTCAGTGGGACCTTGAGTGAGGACAATGAAGACTACAGCTCCCAGCTGACCTGTACTAAACATACAGCATGAACTAGAAATAAATAGTTGTCTTAAGTCTCTAAAATTTGGGGTGGTATTTAATCACAAAATAACCTGGCCTGTTTTGACTCCTGAAGGATGAAAAAGGAAATTTTGTTGTGTCTTTTTAATACCAACTCTGGAATGATGAAGTGGCACAGAAAATATTTTCTGGCAGAGGAGACTTTGTTTGTTTGTTTGTTTGTTTTTATTAACATGTGATGTATTATTTGCCCCACAGCTATAAGTCTGTGAATCATCAGGCTCACACAATTCACAGCACTCACCGTAGCGCATACCCTCCCCAACACATCACCTAGTCACCCCATCCCTTCCACCCCCCTCCCCTCCAGCAACCCTCAGTTTCTTTCCTGAGATTTAGAGTCTCTTATGGCTTGTCTACCTCTCGCGTTTCACCCTGTTTCATTTTCCCCCCCTTCCCCTATGATCCTCTGTCTTATTTCACAAATTCCTCATATCAGTGACATCATATTTGATAATTGTCTTTCTCTGATTGACTTATTTGTTTTAACATAATACCCTCTAGTTCCATCCACATCACTGGTGTTGGGAAAATTGGACAGCCACATGCAGAAAAATGAAACTGGACCGTTTCCTTATACCACACATGAAAATAGACTCAAAATGGATGAAAGACCTCAATGTGAGACAGGAACCTATCAAAATCCTTGAGGAGAACACAGGCAGCAACCTCTTCCACTTCAGCTGCAGCAACTTCTTCCTAGAAACATCACCAAGGACAAGGGAAGCAAGGGCAAAAATTAAGTATTGGGACTTCAGCAAGATCAAAAGCTTTTGCACAGCAAAGAAAACAGTCAACAAAACCAAAAGACAACCAACAGAATGGGAGAAGGTATTTGCAAATGACATATCAGATAAAGGGCTAGTATCCAAAATCTATAAAGAACTTATCAAACTCAACACCCTAAGAACAAATAAGCCAATCGAGAAATGGGCATAAGACATGAACAGACAATTCTGCAAAGACATCCAAATGGTCAACAGACACATGAAAAAGTGCTCAACATCATTCGGCATTAGGGAAATACAAATCAAAACCACAGTGAGATACCACCTCACACCAGTCAGAATGGCTAAAATTAACAAGTCAGGAAATGACAGATGCTGGCGAGGATGCGGAGAAAGGGGAACCCTCCTACATTGTTGGTGGGAATGCAAGCTGATGCAACCACTCTGGAAAACGATATGGAGGTTCCTCAAAAAGTTGAAAATAGAGCTACCCTATGACCCAGCAATTGCACCACTGGGTATTTACCCTAAATATACAAATGTAGTGAACTGAAGAACACGTGCACCCAAATGTTTATAGCAGCAATGTCCATAATAGACAAACTATGGAAAAAGCCTAGATGTCCATCAATAGATGAATGGATAAAGAAGGTGTGGTATATGGATATATATACACACACACACATATATATATATGTGTATATATATATCTCAAACACACACACACACACACACACACACACACACACACATATATGTATGTGGGGAGACTTTCTTAAAGATATTGAAATCAAAGCATATAAATAGTTACTTGTCTAAGTCTGAACAAATTGGTATTTGGTAATATCTGTGCTTTGTGTCCATCTCTTTTTTTTTTAAAGATTTTTTATTTATTTATTTGACAGATAGAGAGATCACAAGTAGGCAGAGAGGCAGGCAGAGGGGGGGGGCAGGCTCCCTGCTGAGCAGAGAGCCCGATGTGGGACTCGATCCCAGGACCCTGAGATCATGACCTGAGCCGAAGGCAGCGGCTTAACCCACTGAGCCACCCAGGCGCCCCTTTGTGTCCATCTCTTAATGGTCCTTTGTTTTTTTCTGCACCCGAACATCCAGAGGGATTGAGACAACAACTGACAAACAAATCTGAATCTCTACCTCATCCTTGCCTACTGAGGCCGGACATTGAAAGTAGTGGTAATGGGGGTGGGTAGGGGGGAAGATGGAATGATATTCATTGAATTCCAACAGGAACTCTCATTGCCAAAACATCCAAAAGGTCCCAGAAATAAAAAGGAAAATGATAAAAAGAGAAAGGGTGAGAAAAAAAAAGGCCTAAACTGGATAGCAAGTGCTAGATGTTAAAGTTGAAGAGAGATGAGTAGTAAGAAGATTGGTTCTGAATAGAAATTGTTATGGATCATTCTGCCAATGTCTATGACATAAATAAAAAATAAAAGAAATCAACTCTGACCTAAATATAGAGTTTGAAAATTTTAAAGCCATTTCCAGATATTTCCAACAAGGCCAGTTAGTCATGGATTTTAATGCGAATTATGTTGTCATTACACAAGTCACTGGAGCAAAAACTTCTAGGTTCAAACTGCTTTCAGCAAGTCAGTCAACAGCATTCAAATACTAACCACTGCAACAATTTAACATTCAAATTATAAGAAGAAAAATATGTAAGTTTTTAATAAGCTCTCAAGGGATGAGAAACTATGATTTCTCTCTCTTTTTATCCCTTACCAGGCTTCTCATATTGTAAGTGCTCAATAAATGTTAATTGAAGGAGTGATAAATGAGTGAATAAATAAATGAGTAAATTAATAAATTAATGCAAGGATATGTCAAAGAGCTCATAAATGTTGTTCATGGCAGCTCATCTTTTCTCCCCTTATACATTTTGACCTTCCTAGCCTGTCCTCCATGCAGTGGTCTGAGTGATCTTTCCAAAATACAGATCTGTTCATGTCACTGCATATCTTAAAATCCTTCAGATATTTCCTGTTTCTCATAAGGTTCAGACCAAGAGCCTTATCATGAACATCACCCTGGATGCCTTGACTCCTGCCTGGCCTTGAACCACTGTTTCCCTAGCTCCATGAACAGCAGCCTTTCAATTCCTGGAATGTGCCTGAACCCCTACTGTCATTTCTCCTCCTGCCATAAGGCATTGTAGCACATGTTCTCTCTGTTGGAAAGCTCCCCCGCCCCTCTATACACCTGTTCAGCCTTCATATAAAGAATTAGGAATCACTCCCTCAATAAGACTACCTGACATAGTCCCTACCCACAGTCTCTATTATATTCCTTTATTAAATAGGCTTTCTCCTGGAGAATTTGTCTCAGTTGTTTGTTTGTTTTTTTAATCATTATGTGTGATTATTTGGCTAACATCTGTTACCCAACTATGTTATATGTTGCAGGAGTTCAGAGACCATGCTTATTTTTACTTAACATTGTATCTCCTGCAATTACTATACTGCCTGATTTAGAGTGAGCTCTCAATAAATAGTTCTTGGTGGGGGGGAAATGAAGGAACAAATAAATGTATAAGCAATACAGGATTAGATGTATAATGTCACTTTCAAAACTAGCATCTCATATCCCTAAAAATAAATACTGCAGTTCAGTAACTTGAATTTTTGCCACATTCATAGAATCTATGGAGAACTAATGGTTGAAGACCATGTCATGAGAAGTGAGCAGAGGACAGATTTTGTTGATACCAAGGGGATGGGAGGCATTTCAAACAAGGTAGACCAGCAAAAGGAAGTGATGAGAAAGATAACCACGTGGTAACAATAGAGGTCAATGGAATCTTGACTTCGAGGATAAGACCAGATACGTGTATTTTCCAGGGTTCAAGAGTTGAACATTCCAATAAATCTTGCCTTAGTATTATCTGCTTAGGGTGGGGTGATCTATCCTTATTTAGCTAGACTGCACGACTAATTGGCAACCTCATATGAACCATGTGGATGCAAGTTCAACCAATATTCACTAAGATCTTTGTCATGAAGGTGTTGTAATAGGTGAACTATAAGATGCTTTTTATTAGTTATATATTCTTATTTTATAAAATGTATCCTTATCTAATTTCCTCAGAAGTTTTATTACAAATGGTAATTATCCTTTTGTATCAATTTTTACTAAATCCTAACCACTTGAGTCAAATGAACTGTTCATCTGTTCTATATCCTTATCATTCCAAGTATATGTTCAGAGAAATGTATTTTACCCACCATAAATATATAACTAACTGAAAATTTGCACATTTGTATATACACATATTTATAGCATGATCCGAACTAGTCAATTAAGACTCAGGAGTTAGTAAATAGCTGTTGCAGAAATCTGTTCTACCACCTGCTTTTGTACATGAAAGTTTATTGGGTCATAGCCATGCATATTCATTTATGTATTTTGTTCTTCTGTGCTACAGTGACAGAAACGAGTAGTTGTGACAGAGTCCATGTAGCCCACAAAGCCCAAAGCATTCCTCCCTGATCTTTTAAGACAAAAAGCTTAACGATCTCTGAACTAACGAAGAGAGTATGAGAGTTTCACATTAAACTCCATAACAAGATGGTTATACCTTCCTGCAACAATTACTATTTGGAAGGCTACTTTCTAGCTCCTGTGGAAATATTGTTCAATTTGTATCCAAAAAATGACGTAGGGAATTAAATAATTACCCTTGTTTTTCCAAAAGAAAAATTAAAAATATTTGTATATACAATTTATAAAATGTAAAGCCAACTATGGTTGGCCTTATTTTAAATTAAAAAACAAAACAATACAAAACAGGTTTACCACCTCTTCAAAAAATAGTTTGGTGGAAGAACATGTGATTTGTACCAAAAGCTAAAGTAAAAGGTATATCCTCTGTATAGATGTATGCCCTTCCCTTGTGCACCCATACATATCATCTTCTGCTCAAATCATCACACTATTTTGCCAAAATATGTTCACCCATCTCTCCAGGTAGAATGTGAACTCTTTGAGGAAAGAAGCTAATGATTTATTTCTGTGTCCCCTTCTGTATAGCGCAGTAATGACTTCTCAATAAAAAGTTGTTGAAAGAATGGATAAATGGATATATAGATAGATGGCTAGGTCAAATAAACATTGATATTCTGCATGACTATACAAGCCATCTGTCATAAGATGCTGTTAGCTCGACAGATGAAAAAATATGTTCTGTGCAGACAAACTTCTTTCGACCTGGTAATTCTATAAATACTCACATTGATGGCACCTGTCCATTGTTAACCTATACTCAGTGTAGGAATTCTGTGGTGGTTTAGTGCAGTTTGTCTTTTGTCACAGGATTATCCTAAAACATTTCTAGTTATTTTACTTACAAAATGCAATAAACTAAGCAATAACAATTCACAGTGATTGAAGTTTTATCAAAGTATATGAAAGCAGAGATAAAACAAAATTAAATTAAACAAGAGCAGATTGAATTCTTTATTGTGGTATCATTTCCTGCCAATTGTCAAGCAATTGATTCTTTTCAAAATCGAATTCTAACATGTTGGTCTCTCTCTACAGATGAATGTGAACTCTTGGACTTTGACTTTTCTACTATTATCTGGTAGAAGTGATGGATATCTAAATAAAACAGGGAAGTGGCTACGGAGAGAGTCACAGATTTCCTTCAGATATACAGTAGGAACACTGAATAGCTATGTGTAAGTATTAGTGTAATGACAACTATTCTTAACACTAGGAAAACATTTGGGGGAAAAAACAAGGAGATGCTATTTTGCTCCTAGAAAAATTTTGTAGATCCTTTAACTGCTCCCAAAGGTGGATCCCACCCTAGGCTCAGAAAAGAACTAGAGCTAAATAGTGAAGAATGTCCTGGAGCCAGAATTTGATAACAAGACCTCTCAACTCAGCCTTCTTAGGGTTCCATTCTGATCTGTCCTTTTATTTCTTTAATTTAAATTCAATTAGCCACATATTGTACATTATCAGTTTTTGATGTAGTGTTCAATGATAGATTAGTTGGGTATAACACCCAGTGTTCATCACATCATGCACCCTCCTCATTTGTCCTTACAATTATAGTAAGTAATAGAGTTCTTTGGTTGAGATTAATTCCCAACCAATGCTTGGTTCTAATAAATTGGATCCCACTTTATTATTTCATACCCAACTCCTGCTTGGCTCCCTCTTTAATATATCCTCTCTTTAAAGAATCAGTTACTATTTTGTCTTCCCTAGTCCTCTGGGGACCTTAAATCACAATTTTGAGCGCTGTGTCCCCCTAGCTCTGTACTTATTTTTTTTTTCTTTAATTTCTTCTTTTGCCATTTCTTTGGGTTTTATCTAACAGTGAAAAAGAGTCTGGCCCATGAAATAGCACAATCCTAGAAAAGGCTAACAAAGCCTAATGGATAAAGAAGAACACTGACTTGAGAGAATTATAGGCTCAAGTGTCACGAGATCTTAAATGCCTTCCACCTATTCTACTATCCAGTTCTACCTGGAGTATGTCTGATCTACAAAGCTGAATAACTAACTTCAAGATTCCATCAACTTTATTTATTAAGTCGTCTAAGACATTACTGAAGCATGCTCTCACCACCACCATCCCACCAACTAGTTTGCTTGTTGTATTTTCTGGATGTAATTAACTTTAAATAATTCAGTGTAAGTACTATGACAGATATGTATGGACAAATTAAATTTAACTAACACTCTAGAGAGAGTTAATTAGTCTAAGAAATGTCTCACTGTCAATCAGTCCCTTTGGGTTAATTAATTCACATTGAACCTATAGAAAATAACCTTTTCTTGGAGATAGTAATGCAATTGGAGATATGTGAAAAGTAAAGAGGAGTTTAAAATCATCGCAGGACTGAAGTATGAGAAGGTGACACACAACAATATAACCAATGCCCTGAAAGCAACATCCATCTCTAGGACCTTTCATCTGGAGACAATTTGCCACTCTTCCCAGTCACACATCCTGTAGATCCTGCCATCACCACCTCTCATGCCTCCCTCAGAGTGAGTGTTTTTCAGGGATGAGACTCATCTGTGAACCTGAGAGCAAAAGAACAAACCTGTTTTAATTAAGCTTAAAAAGTTGTGTCATTATGCCTGGTTGTTAATGACTGTCCTCTATTTGGCAGATTCTGGCTTAAGATGTGTTCTCACGGTGATTTAACGTCTGCCAGAGAGTTTGCAAGGTCGGGATTGCCTCTAAGCAAAGGTGGTTACTGATGTTTACCAAGAAAAACTGACATTCACTAAAGGACCGAATTGGTTTTGGCACACTTGAGTAATTTGGAACTGTTCAAAAGAACTGTAGAGTTTGAAAATGAGAGAACAAGGAGTGAGCAGCTGGTGTTTAAGAAAAATGTTGCCAGGGCTTTTTAGTTGGCATAGGGCTAAAGGTAGCAATAGCGACACAAGTTGGCTGGAGTGGATGCAGAAAGGGAAGGCTTACTCATATCTGAGTCTAGGCTCTTAAACTTGGATAGGGTCTCCCTAGGAAAAGACACATATATAGGAGAGGTTGGGGCAGAAAAGTTATTTTATTTCTAGAACACTTACAGATAATAGGGAAAGAAACTCTTGAACATGGTTGTTGGTACACAAGCCAGAGCCAAAGATATTTTAAGCTTTAGTGTCTTTCCCCAAAGAAGGCTCACCATGGCACATGCTAGCATGAGTAGGATTGAAGCTGAAAGATGACAGATATATAGCCACGGACCAGAGCTCGAGAAAGATGAAAAGTTAACAAGTCTAAGCTACTGGCCACGAAATCATTAGATACTATTAGATTCTCTACTTGGGGGAGGGCATGATTAATGAGTTAATAACCAGGATTGGGAAGATTAGAACAGTGCAGGAGCAGGAAACCAAGCAGAGTCTTACACCATCTGACCTTGGGAAGGTCTACATTGTCCCCACGTGCAGATCGACATTTACATCAGTCTGTTCAGAGAAGATTGATGTTCAAGTGCCTCATTCCCTTCACTCTCCATCATCTTTTTACCAAAAAAGCAGCAAATAAAATTAAGAATGTTTCTGGGTTTTTTTTTGTTTTGTTTGGGTGGTTTTTTTTTTTTTTTTTTTTTTTTTTTTTTTCTATTTGACTGAAACTCTGGCTTCCATCACTGGCTGCTTAGGAAGAAAAGATTTTATTTTTATTTTTACTTTATTTTCATCAATTACTTTTTGTAAAAATTCTACCATACTTCCTATGGTAAAAGTAGGGTTTATACACAATCCTTTTTAAAGTTAAATTATCTCTAGTCATTTTTTAAAGATTTTATTTATTTGATAGAGAGAGAAACAGAGAGAGAGGAACACAAGCAGAAAGAGGGAGAAGCAGTCCTCCTACTGAGCGGGGAGCCTGATGCAAAGGCAATGGGGATGGGGCGAGTCTCCATCCCAGGACCTGGGATCATGACCTGAGCCTAAGGCAGACACTTAACTGACTGAGCCACCCAGGCGCCCTAGCTGTTGGTTATCTTTATAAAGAACTTTTTTAAAAAATATTTTATTTATTTATTTGACACAGAAAGAGGGAGATCACAAGCAAGCAGAGAGGCAGGCAGAGAGAGAGAGAGAGAGGGAAGCAAGCTCCCTGCTGAGCAGAGAGCCTGATGTGGGGCTTGATCCCAGGACCCTGAGATCACGACCTGAGCCGAAGGCAAAGGCTTAACCCACTGAGCCACCCAGGTGCCTCTATAAAGAACTTTTCTAACTGAATTTGCCAAACCTGTCCATCAGCTTCATCCCAGTAGCAATGTAGTAAGCAGTGTTAAAAGAAAGAGAGAGACAGAAGCAGATATAGAGAGATGGAGCTCCTTAGGCATTTTTCTTTGGAGACAAACTTCTCCATTTTTGTTTAAACAATACTAATTCACATTTATTGACTGTACATGACACTGTACAAAGAACCTTATATATAGGACCTCACCAGTTTCTCCTAACAGCCCTCCCAGCTATTAGCTCTGCTTTAAAAATTTGGAAAATAAGGCACAACCTGGTTAAATTATTCTAAGTTATTCAACCAAAGTGATAGAGCCACTCAGCTCTGTATGATTACTTCATACAGTAATGACAGAACCCAGGCTGTTTTGCCTTTGTGGACTCTTTCCTCAATAAAATAATGATAATAGTAGTAGTATTAGTAAACAGTAAAATAAAAGCAGTATTTTGTTAATAACCTAAGTATAAAGACAATTATTTTCCAACCTGGGTTCACTATTATAGATTCATTATTATGATATTCAATTGTTTCTTTCTGATTTTAAGATAAATTAAAAGTAAAATATTTTGTGAATCTCTGGGGCTCCAGGGTGGCACTGTAGGTTAAGTGACCAACTCTTGGTTTTGGCTCAGGTCGTGATCTCAGGGTCCTGAAAGCAAGCCCTGCATAAGGCTCCGCCCTCAATGTGGAGTCTGCTTAAGACTTTTCCTGGGGCCCCTGGGTGGCTCAGTGGGTTAAGCCTCTGACTTCAGTTCGGGTCATGATCTCAGGGTCCTGGGATCGAGCCCTGCATTGGGAGGGAGCCTGCTTCCCCCTCTCTCTGCCTGCCTCTCTGCCTACTTGGGATCTCTCTCTCTCTCTCTCTGTCAAATAAATAAATAAAATCTTAAAAAAAAAAAAAAAGACTCTTCTTCTTCTGCCCCCCCTTGTGCTCTCTGTCATCCTGTCTCTCAAATTAATAAATAAATCTTTAAAAAAATATGTTGTGAGTCTCTAAACAAAACAAAACTAAACAAAACCATTGGCCCACGTACCATGCCTACTATGCCTAAGAGTTATACTGGCCATACAGACGCAAGATTCAACCTTAATGCCAATGAAGTGAATTCAGAAATACTGTTCCTCCACTTACTTCTCTCATTCTGACCATCAAATCACCCATCTCAATTTTTTTCTCATTTCTCGCAAATTAAAATAATAATAATAATAATAGTAATAATAATGTAACAACCTTATCTGTCTGAATTCTATGAGTTTGTAGAACTCCGATTTCTTTGCTTCCAAGATATAAAGCTCCAGAACTAGTTCAGGAATTTACCAAGAAAGTTGTCATAGTGTTTGCAATGCTGCAAAGTGAAAGGAAATGCTTTGTTCATAATCATTTGAACCCTTAAAGCCATAAAGAACAAAGATGCCTAACCTATCTTTATCATTCATTTCTGTATTATTGAACCAAAACTGCCTGCAGGTGCATGTGGCTATTTAAAGGGAATTGTAAATCGCTTTCATATCTTACTAATGTAGTGAGGATGTATAAATAGTTGCACATGGCAGATAATTAGTTTATGCCAACACATTATTGTGCTTATGAGCATCTGGATATCAACTATTTGGCAAAGGAGCCAAAGGAAGTTATTGCTAACAAAATAAGTCATTTGCAAAACGCTGAATGGTGAATATTTAAGCGACAAAAGGAATTTTTTAAACTTGTGCTAATGTATAAGATTTAAGTTAACAAAATTCAAAGAAAGTAGCTTGACAATCAGGTAATGGTTGTGCATAATATTAATGTTTCTTGAAACCAGTTTTGTTTCCTTTCATTCTTATAAAACAATAGATGAGAACAAATGTATAGATATAGATACACATATTATATAAATTATGTTTTTTCTAATTTACAATATATTATTAGACAAATAAGGATGGCTGGGTGGCTCAGTTGGTTAAGCGGCTGCCTTCGGCTCAGGTCATGATCCCAGCGTCCTGGGATCGAGTCCCACATCGGGCTCCTTGCTCAGCAGGGAGCCTGCTTCTCCCTCTGCCTCTGCCTGCCTCTCTGTCTGCCTGTGCTCGCTCTCTCTCTAACAAATAAATAAATAAATAAAATCTTTAAAAAAAAAAGAAAAATATTAGAAATATTTATTTCTAGAATAAATATATATCACACTTTAAAAATTCTAAAAGAAACTAGGCTAAATTGTTGGCATTCTTTCTTTCGTCAGGCAGTCTGAAATCTATCACAGAGCAGGCTAAATTGCCAATAGTGCCCATAAACTGGGGCCCTTTTACTTGTTATATCCCATGTGCCACTCAATTTGAAAGTGGGTAGGCCTCCTATTTGCTACTCATCGCAACAGCCAGACCACTATCTTCCCTAAACACCCAGCTTCTTTGAAGCAAATGTCTTCAATACCTAGCCTCTTACCCCTTCTTGTTGCCTTTATCCTCCTACCTCTCACTCCTCTTTCCTCCTACCTCAATTCCATAATTCCATAAATATGTGACACCTACTGACCCTGCTGCCTCATCATCGACCATGCGCTCCCGTCTTTCCTCACCTGACTCCAATTCCATGATGCACCCGCACCACTCCTTTGCACAAAACCCTTCTCACTCTGTTGAACTAATCTGGGAAGCACCCAGTGTTAGTTGAACCCAACTCTTAACATATTGGCCTAATGTTTAGGCACCTGAGCAGCTGCATGTGGCTAAAGAGAAACATGCAATGTCATGACCAAAACCCTCAAGCAAGCCCCTAGAGCTTTATTTCCTTAAGGAGGTTTCCTTTTCTCAGTCTGCTCCGTGGTGACTCCATTTGTCTGTCATCAAATTTCCATGATTCCTTTAGCCTCACCCTCTGCAAATTATTTTATTTCTCATTTCCCAGGGAAAATAGAAACAAAGAGATTAAGAGGGAACTTAATCTCCCCCACCCCCAAATCTGAAATCCTACACACATACTCATATCTTCTACCTGGGCACTAGCCCCCACTCCCTCCTGTCTACTCAAAGGCCTAACCCCACTCATTTCCCCATTTGCCTTCCAGCATGAATTTTTACCTGACTATAGTCTCATTCTCATCAGCAGACATACTATAACATACTTCATTAAGCATAAACAAGAGCCAAAAACCTCCTTAACCTTACACGTGTCCCTAGCTACTTACCCTAGTAAACTTGCTTCTCTTTCAATAATACTCAGAAAAAGATGTCTATCCTCAAAATTCACACTACCTATATTCCCCCCTTTTTTTTTTCTTGGACTCCTTCTGACTCCAATCACATTTATGGTAAGAGTCGGGTTAATGACTCCAGTGGCCTGCACATGGCTACATGCAAGGTTCACTCACTCCTTTGTATTCACTTAATTTCTCAACAGTATATGAAACAGTTGCTTATTCCCATCTCCTTGAAATGCTATCTTTTGACTACTTGGTTACCACCTTGCCTACTTATCCTCCTACTTTCCGGGTCATTACTTTGTCTCCTACGCTGGATCCTCCTTATTCCTACCTCTAACCTGCACCCTCAGACTGTATTTCTTCACTCTCTATGCTCACTCCTTAGGTGACCTCATTCATTTGTGGCTTTAAAAACCATGTATCCACTGACTTGCAATTCTATATCTTTATCTTAGAACTATTCCTGAATTCCAGATTCAAATATTTCAATACTTACCTGACATTTCCACCTGGGGGCTGTTTAATAGGCACAGCAAGCTTATCATGTCCAACACTAAACTCCTGGTTTTAATCCTGCAAATGTGTTCCTCCCACAGTCTACTCCATAAGTGGCAATTTCATTCTTATGTTGTTCAGATCCAAGCTATGAAGTCCTTGTTGATTCTCCCCTTCTTCTTATAGTTAATATCCGATCCATCTGCAAATCCATTGTTTATGCCTTCAAAACTTTTAGAATCCTTCCCATGCTCTCCGACTCTACTCTTTAGTCCAGACTTTTTTGCTTAACTATGAGAGTTGTTGCTGAATGTTCTCTCTGCATCTGTTCTTGCCTCCCTATAGACTATTCCCTACACATCCACATCTCTAAGAGATGCTTCCACTTCTAGCCCTAGCCTTGTGGGATCTAGGTTAACTGGACAACCTGCCCTCAGGCGATGCCCTCAGAGGATAAGAAGTGGACACCAGATCTATAAATAGATCATGCTGACTAGTATTAAACATTTCTCATTTTTAAAGTCATTTTTTTTAAGATTTTGTTTATTTATTTGACAGAGAGAAACAGTGAGAGAGGAAACACAAGCAGAAGAGGGAGAGGGAGAAGCAGACTTCCCACAGACCAGGGGATCCTATACAGGCTTCGATCCCAGGACCCTGAGACTATGACCTGAGCCGAAGGCAAATGCTTAACAGCTGAGGCACCCAGGTGCCCCTAAAGTCATTTAAAATAAATGTGACTTCTAATTAAAATAGCATATACGGAGGGGGTGCCTGGGTGGCTCAGTTGGTTGGGCCATTGCCTTGGGCTCAGGTCATGATCCTGGAGTCCCAGGATTGAGTCCTGTGTCAGTCTCCCTGCTCGGCAGGGAGTCTGCTTCTCCCTCTGACCTCTTTCCTCTCATACTCTCTCTCTCTCTCAAATAAATAAATAAAATCTTAAAAAAAATAAAATAGCATATACATGTGATTAACCTCCCCCCCTACTATAGAGATGTAGACTGAAAATCTAAACCCTGCATCCCACTCCTAAAAGTTCACCACTTTGGAGGGGACAACATTTAACCTCCCCCACTATTTCCTCTAGCGGGTATTCCTCTATGTAAAAACAACATGCACAGACTGATATTTTCTGATTATTTGATTCCAAATATTATCCACAGAGTTCCTGCTATGAGGATTTAGGTCTCTTACAACCACCTCTTACCCACCTCTCTATCTCATAGGTCCTATTTGGTTTTATCACTATTTCTAGTTGAATGAATAAATAGTACATACACGATTATGGCTAGGTAAATATTTTGCTCTAGAGAGCCAAGCAGGATAACTCTTACTCCATTTTTTTTTTCTTTTACAGTATTTTCTTTTTCCCTAAAGTTTTAATTATCTCGCACTTTCTTACCTATATCCTCAAATGTTGTTTTCAAACACTCATGATATCAGTAATTCTACTAAGACTGTCTCTCTCTACTTCTTTTCTTTCCCTCCTAAAGACCTTCCTGCTGGATTCCTCATTCTCCTGTTCTAAACTGAATAATAAGACTTGAGACAAAATATTTATTTAAGACTCACCTGATCACATATAACATTGAGAGAGGAAAAATCTTCCGTATAACATGTATGGTTATTATGAATATTAAATAAGCCATAGGAGAAAATATCAACTATAAAGCCCTAAAAATGCATGATGAGATTATTATTTTCATTATTAAAATTACCATTCTTATGTTGATTTGTCAAAAGTGACTTCACGAATGCAAGATACTAAATTTGAGCCTTCAGAAGGAAGGAGCTCTTCCACCAATAACTCTCACCAAAGCTGATGAGTTTTGGCTGGGAGGCAGCATAGTGTGTTCAAAGGAGCACAGCTTTTGTTGAAAAGACCTGGATCGGAAACTTGGGTTTTTCACAAATTATCATTACTTAAGACATTTAACTCTTCTACCTCTCACCTTCTATAACATGCTAGAATAGCAATACTTATTTTTATTTAGCTGGGGTAACGCTAGCTGCTGTAACAAACCCAGTGTCAGCAGTTCAATTTTTTTCTTCTCCATGTAGCAGTCCAATATGGTCGTTCCAGGTTGGTGAAACCTGGAACTATAAGCTCTCTCCTAGGCTATGTACAGACCCGGGCTTTGCCTACACTGTGACATCGCTGAATTTATGCAGCTGCACAAGCCAAATGAGAGCCCAGGGAAGGGTGCACATACTGCTTAAAAGCCTTGGCCCATACGTGATAGATCCCATTTCCACTCATTGCCTTGGTGAAAAATTGCCACAACCAAATATAAGGACTGAAGGGGGACTGAGAAATAGAGCTTCTACCTAAATAACCACTTTTCCGTTACTATGGTCTATTACAAATGAAGGAATATAAATTTTGGTGGACAGCTAGCCATCTTCTCCATGCTATTTCACAGGTGCTTATGGAGATAAAATCTGATAATACACCTAAAACTGTTTTGTAAACTCTAAGCTGTAATTAAAATACCAGCTCCGTGTGTGAGTATGCACGTGTGTGTGTTAAGTGTAAATATTTCATTATTAGGACCACACCACTGACTAAATACCAATCAAAGAAAAACTGGCCTTGTTCAGTTCAGTGCAATAGATATTCATTGAGCCATGGCATGTCAGTACATGCCAGGCACTGTGCTAGGCGTCCAACATAAATGAGGCGATAGGCAGTATTCTCTGCCCATGTAGCCCCTATAGGCAAGAACGTAGGGAGAGATACAGGGAATCAGTCCCAGTGCATGACAACCATATCCATACATTTTCAGGAAGCTATTACTTACTGTGTCATTAGGAATTTTTTTAAAAAGTGTACTTTTTTGGGAAATAAAATAGGAAATTTTGGTACTAACAAAGCTAGACTGATTTCTTTAGAGCCCAACTTCTTTTGCATTGTGAATATCCAAAAGAAAACAAAAATACAAATTCCTAAACTTCTCTGATCACTACCATGCACTCCCACTAAAATCTGGTGGAATATTGCCACTTGAGAATTTGATGAGTAGAGCGTTTTCTTTAAAGATTCTATCACAGTCCTCTCATGAGTTAGGCACATAATACAATTCACCTGTAAATATTGCTTCTATTTTCTTGGGTGATTTGACTTGATTTTTGGATGGAAAACTGATTTTTTCAGCTAAGTATTTTGGAAAACTTTCTCAATTAGGAGACTGTGGGAAACTAGAAGAAGCACCATCTGTTGACACTGGGAAATCAGGCTCCCAAGGATGGGAATTCGAAGAGTTCCCTTTTGGTTTCTTATTATTTACTTAATATGTATCTTAACCCTCTCTTCACCTTCTTTTAGCTTCTTGCTCCCTGAGGTATCAAGTCAAAGCTAACACATTATGTTCAGAAAAAATAATTATAAAGATTTACTGTATTAGGGAGTTTCTGGAAGGGCAAGCTCCTGACAAATACTATTACTTAATACTATCACTTAAACACTATTATTGTTCACACTGTTTGCCCTAAAACTCAGTCATGTCTTCAGTCCTGTTTAGTAAAATGTCAATTTTAATTACCCCCAAGCCACTTCTATCTGGCTATCCATTCTAACGTGTAGTCCCCGGAATTTTGTTGTTGTTGCCGATATAATCAAGAACCATTTGGTTCAGTGACAAATTTTACAAAACTGATTTGTTAAACTCTCTTGGAAAAGACACTAAATTTTTGTTATCTCTTATTCAGGATTTTTTGTTTATTTGTTTGTTTCCTAAGTAAATCTGGGGATGTTTGTTCTGTTTTTATTTTTAGGAATATTACACAGGTCTCATCACTGATGCCATGCTTTAATGAAACCAGGCATGTGTTTAAATGTATTTTCAAAATAGTCTTCCCACTGGGGCACCTGGGTGGCTCAGTGGGTTAAAGCCTTTGCCTTTGGCTCAGGTCACGATCTCGGGGTCCTGGGATCGAGCCCCGCATCCGGCTCTCTGCTCTGCGGGGACCCTGCTTCCACCTCTCTCTCTTTCTCTGCCTGCCTCTCTGCCTACTTGTGATCTCTGTCAAATAAATAAATAAAATCTTTAAAAAATAGGCTTTCTACCTTTTACCTAACAGACAGTAAAATAACTCTCTGCAGTGTTCATTTTTATCATTTCCTTTCATAGGAGCAACCATCCTTGCTGATAGCTGGTCACTGGCTCCTGTTAAAAAGTGAAACTGGACTTTACACAACCTCTAGTTCCTCCTTATTATGAAAGGAAGTTCTGTGGGAAATTAATCTGACGATTCTCTGAGCCACTGATAAGCAGCAGAAAAATGCAGGACAACTTGATCAGCCCGAAGGAGCCCTTGCTGGGGGGGTGGGGGTGATAAGCCAGGGCAGATTGGAAGCACTAGCCAAGACTGAGGGCTGAACACATTTCCATCTCTCTGAGACAAGCTCCTCTGAGACTGTTTTCTTTCCTTGAGAGATCGTCATAATTACAAAAACTACTTGACATTTGCAAAACACCAGGATTTTTTTTTTTTTTTCATTTCATTTGATCTACCCTGGGGAAGGCAGATGATTTTACCCACAATTTATAGCAGAAGAAATTGAGACAGGAGCAGATGAATTGAGAGTTTGGAGTGTGGTGAAATACGCAGATTTTGTTATCAGGCGGAGGTTAGCTCACACCCCCATTTGGCCATTGACTATGCATTTCACCTCTTTCTAAGCCTCTAATTCTCATGTAGAAAATGAGGACGACAATATTTATTTGGAAGGGTTGTCAGAAGGATTAAATGGGATAGTATAGTGCATGCCTTAGAGTGAATAGACGAAAATGGGAACTATCTCACGGGAGACTCATAATAAAACTAAGCTTGAAGCTGGGCTATGCTTTCTTTACTAAATCACGTAAAAGTTGGTTAACACAGATTTTCAAATTAAAAAAAAAATCATGAAAGTCTGCACAATTCTCTACCCAACTAGACACAAATGCATTCTATTCTGAGAATTTGAAAATGACACAGGAAATGTTTTTCCTTTATAGTTCTTTCTGCCATTTCTTTCTTCTTCAGAATCAATTTTCTCTCCTTTTTTAAAGAAGACTCAGCTGTTTCATTTTGTGTTTTCCAAATAAGTATACTCAATTATATTATTTATGTTATGTTTTTCAAAATTAACAAATAAGAAACTGATAAATATTGGTAACTATATATTGTTAAAGCCAAATTTGTAAAGAGTACTTTACGTATTTTTAATTTAACTTTAAAGTTTACTCAAATGAATATGTAATAACAAGAATAAATGCATCTATAATGACAAAAATAGGATGAAAGTTTCAAAGACACAGGTCAACTGATTCTTCAATTCTTTCATCATAATAAGCTATTTTTGTTGGGTTGTTTTGCAGCAGCATTGGCTCCTTTAAAATGAAACTAATCAATTATTAGGGCGCCTGGCCGGCTAAGTCGGTAGAGCATGCAACTCTTGATCTCAGGGTCATGAGCTTAAGCCCCATGTAGGACTTGAAGCCTACTTAAAAAAACAAACAAACAAAAAAACCCTAATCAGTTATAAATACCAGAAATAAATACCTACACATAGATACCAATATAATAAGAAAAGCAATGGTAGGTATAAAAAATCAATTTTACAGTACATCTGATAAAAATGAGACCGGCATTTCTTAAACAGTTTTTTTTTTTAAGATTTTATTTATTTATTTGACAGACAGAGATCACAAGTAGGCAGAGAGGCAGGCAGAGAGAATGGAGGAAGCAGTCTCCCTGCTGAGGAGAAAGCCCGATGCGGAGCTCGATCCCAGGACCCCCAGATCATGACCTGAACTGAAGGCAGAGGCCTTAACCCACTGAGCCACCCGGGCACCCCTCTTAAACAGTTTTAACTTTGAAAGCATACATGTGCACTTATTTGTGAATATTTGATATAGAGATGCAGACATATGGCATTTTCTTTGGATTTAATTAAAGTTTTACATTGTCTCTCTTACACGAATCATATCCGAAGTACATCTTTTTAGTTCCAATTTGTTTCTTTCTGTTTCTTTCTTTATGCATTGATTTTTGTATCCTTCCATTCCTCCTTTTGCCCTCCTTCAGTTTAATGAGAGCTTGAAGAGTCAGGGGAAGCAATCTGGATTCAAAACATCATTATAATTCAGGACTTGGCTACAATCCTTCTTTAGCCTTTATAATTTCATCCTAGTTTTTAGTTTTCTCCCCAGCACCAAAACCTCAGACTTATTTTAGCAACCCATTTTCATCAATCAGGACCTAATAATGTAGTAAATTTTGTTTTCATAGTATATCAATTTACAAATATCTCATCAAATTAAATATTGCCCTGATAAGTATAATTGGAGAAACAGTCTAATCCAAGAGGAAATAGAAGGGCAAAGACATTGAGGAGAAGCCCATGGCTATGAGTGATTGGTGACTATTGTTATTAGTCAGTGTATTTTAAGTAGACAATGGGGAACACTGGTGCTGTTTGTTAAGACACCTGGTAAAAAATATTCAATATAATTGCTTTCAAAGCATTTATAAATTATAACAAAACTGACCTTAATAGATAAAATGTCCTCAGAGCCTGAGTCCTGATAAATGTAATAGACATAGACAAAAACTCTGGGCCATTTACTGTACAGCTCCTCAGCAATATTGTAAAGTAAGGAGCTAAGCGTGAGCTAAGTTAAGTGATTAACTGATGGAGGCAAGAACAGCACATCCCACAGTGAACCATTTAGACATCGCTTCACAATTTGGGGAGATGAAATCTGTTCCCAGACTGAATATTTTGATACATTGATCACAAGATCAGTCTCACTTTTTGGGGGTTTATAGACAATGGAGAAAGTCATTCAAAGCAAAAAGGAAAGTAGGTTCTTAACTAGATTTTGCTATATATTTTTCCTCTCCTCCCCTCTCCTCTCCTCTCCTCTCCTGCGCTCCTCTTCTATCCTCTCCCCCTTCCTCTCCTCCCTCTCTTCTCCTTTCTTTTCCTTCTCTTTGTTCCCTCATTCCTTTTCTTTTTCTTGTCTTTTCTTTTTTTTTTCTATTCTTTCTTTTCTTTTCTAATTCTCTGACAGCACATTCTCCTGGTTTCCCTCAACAGTGACTTCCTCTCAATCTCCTTTGCTAGATTATCTTCCTCTTTGTGATCTATAAATTTTGGAGAACCTCATGTCTCTGTCCTCTTACATCTCTTCTACTATACTGAATCCTAGGTGAGTTCATCTGAATCTTTATATCAAAGGCACAAATAACTCCCAAACTTAAACTTCCAGCTTTGCCCATTCCTCTGAAATCCAAGACAGTGCATTTGGGTCTCTAATAATCATCATAAATTTACTGTCTCAAGATAAAGTCATGATTCCTGCTCTACTTCAAAACCAGCTCTTCTCTGCCTTCCTCCTGTTCATCCCACCGTGTGTCCTATCTCACTAAATAACACTGTCATTCTCCCAATTGCTCAGGCCAAAACTCATACAACCACTCTTTACCTTCTCTTTTTCTCAGCCTTGACCTAATCTATCCATATTTCCCCTTGGCTCACCTTCATAATAAATCTGGAAACTAACCACTTTGCACTCATTGTACTATTACTCTCCTAGCCCACTTGCTATCATTCTTTGCCATGCCTAGATTATGGCAATTTACCTTCTAATTTGTCTGTTTTCACTCTTGCCTTCCTCCCATTTATCATACAAAAAGAAGTCAGAATATTCATTTCAAAAATAAATCGTAGCCTTCTATTTAAAACCATCAGTGATTTCCCATACTATATTAAAATAATATTCAAATATACTAATATATGGAGATGTGTATACAGATCAGAATAATATCCTTACCATTACCTTCAGTCCCATAATGTCAGATGTCCAAGACTTCTTAACCTCAGTTCTTACCATTCTTTCTTCTACCTACTCTTCTAAAGCCACAAGATTCTTCCTACTATTTCTCAGGCATATAACACTTGCTTTGCCTCCAGTCTGCTTTTGCTAATCTCTGTTTAGAATATTCTTCCCTCAGATGGGGCATCTGGGTGGTGCAGTCTGTTAAGAATCCAACCCTTGATTGCAGCTCAGGTCTTGATTACCGGGGTTGTGAGATCAAGCCCCACGTGGGGCCCATGTCCAGTGGGGAGTTTGCTTGAGATTCTTTCCATTTCCCTCTGCCCCTCCCCCTCCTAGAATGCGTGCTCTCTCTCTCTCTCTAAAATAAATAAGTTTAAAAAAAATTGTCTCCCAGATGCCCACTGTCTCTGATAAACTAATATCTCCTCAGAAATGTGACCTGATCATTCTCTCTAAAAATGGTATCTCTTGAAACTCTCTGTCCCTTTATATCTTGTAATTCTCTTCATGACATTTGTCACTACCTGGCATTATGTTATATATCCATTTGATTATTTCTCTACTGTCTGCTCTCCAAATTGAATGTAAGCCTCATGAGGATAGGATTTTGTTTCCTTCATTTGCAGATGGATACTAGAACCTGAGGCACTAGCTGGCATATACTAGATATTGAATAAATATCATTTGAATGAATAAATGATTCCAGACACGAGGAAAGGCAGAATATATGGGTATTCTAACAGTGTCTCAGACAACAAAGAGGAAAAACCTTGAACAAGATGGCCTTGACTTCTCACTGTTTTCCCCTTTTATGGAGGGTCCAGCATAAATCCAATTCTAACTGTGTATCCTGATGGTCCAGAGTAAGGAGCCAAACATGAGTGGTACGTTTCTAGGGGACATTGAGCACCCACCCACTGTAAACTGGATTCTTGGCTGAGTATTGGGCACTCAGAGATTATTTAGAAACAGTCCCTGAATTCCAAAGGTTTGAAGTTGAGAAAAACACAGAAATAAATATAATGCCCTGTGCAAAGTGAAATAAAAGTATGAACCTTATAAATACTTTGTGGGGCCCAAATTGGGAAGGTCTCATTCTGTGCTAGATAGAGCTGAGTTGCAAGAGACTTCACAAATGATTCTTGTTCTAAATTAATCTTTTAGGTAAAACTCTGTATATAATATATGTCTTTTAACTTCTTACGAGTTGACTTAATGAAGAAATCATAATTTATTTGTGATTATAATTTATTCTGTTAAAATCTTTATTTTTAATTAGTATTCCTTTTCCTTGACAGATTAGAGACAAATAGTTTTCCTATCAATCTAGCCAAAGGAAATGTAGAAAAAGAACACTATAGTTAGTGAGGAAGAAAGAATGTCAGAAATCTTACGTCATCAGAGTTTAAGTTTTTGTTCTCTCTCTTTTTTAAGATTTTATTTATTTATTTGACAGAGATCACAAGTAGATATAGAGGCAGGCCGAGGGGGGGGGGAGCAGGCTCCCCGCTGAGCAGAGAGCCCGATGTGGGGCTCGATCCCAGGACCCCGAAATCATGACCTGAGCTGAAGGCAGAGGCTTAACCCACTGGGCCACCCAGGCACCCCTGTTCTTTTTTTTAATGTTCACACAAAATTCACTAGGCAAATCTGAACACTTTGGTGACTCTGGGTGTTGTATGTGTAACGTTCAGCTGAATTAAGCAGATGATATAAGTTGAAACAGACTTTAAAAAGCAAGAAATGCAGAGCGAAAATATTTTAATGACTTTTTTTATAATCTTTAAGAAAGTATTTTTTTTAGAAGCAGTTGGTCAGAAACAAAATTATTTCCAAGTGGTTTGAAAACAACACCCAACTATATATATTTTTTCCTATATACTCAACTTAATTACTTTGTTTATACATTTAGCATAAAATTTCTCCAAAATGATGGAGATAGTGTATATGAACCTAATTAGGATCACAATATAAAACATGCATCTCAAAACTGTTTCCTCGATTCCACTTCCAGCACACACATACAAAGGCACACGGCATACACCCACACACATTTTATCTGGTTAATTGAAATATGTGTTCAACAAGTTTTAACTTGCAGTGAGTAGAGTGGGGTGCTAGAAAACTCATGAAGTCACTTAAATTATTCTGCACATTCTTTTAGCTAGTATTGACAATTTTGGCATGGAACACCGAAACATCCCTTTTCTACCATTAAAGATTAATTTTTAATTCACATAATTCAGTGGAGGTACACATGTTTAAATTCACCCTTCAGTATGGCTGACTGACAATAGTAAACTTCTAATAAGCAGATTTTGACATAGCTTTGGGCCTCTGGAAGAAGGTCTAAAGATACCTAATTAAAAGAACGAAAGAAACATAATGGAGAGGTGTGGGGATAACTGAGCATAAGATCTCTCTAATTTACAAGTTGGCTTAGGAAGTCATCTAGTCTAAAATTTATTATTTAAAAAGGTGCCCTGGAGAACCTTAGGCTTAGTAGTAGCCAATATTTAATGCAAACAATATATGTAATATATGGTCATTAAGACTATTAAAATGTTCTGGCAGAGGACTCCAACCACTGATTAGCTGGATACCCCCCTGAGCCAGGATATGCATTGGCCTGTTCAATCCTCTGAAAGCAAACATTAGAGGGGGGCATCGTATCACCTTTCTGAGACCGGCCATTGCTACTGTCATGTTCAAATCTAAGCCCCACTGCTGGTTGTTTTACTTAACAGACCTTTCCACTTCTTATACACTTAATAGCCTTACTTTTGTTCTGATATCCATCTGCTAACCTCCCGCGATCAGAATTCTTCCAGATCCAAGGCAAATCAGGTAGCAGTATTCGTCTTCTTTCCATCTACTCATGTAGAAGTGAGCACGCAATACAGTTTCACCTAATAAGACAGAGGAAATCTGCTAGGGGCTACTGGAAAGCCCTTCTTCATGCCTAAATAGGGTGACCAAAGAAGAAATTATTCTATTTCTCCCACTTAACACTGTGGCATTTTTCAACAACGGGATGAATCTGTAGCAGCCATTTTGCAATTAAAAAGAAACTCAGCCTAAGGGGATTACATTAGTAGGAGGCAGGAGAACCGAAACTTGGAGAAAACCTTGTCCGAGATGACATCACTGGCTTACAAAATTAACCAAATCTGAAACTATTCTACCTGAACCTTTTTTTTATTCCTTTTGGTATGATTGCTTCCTTATTATTGAAGCCATTTTGTTACTTGCAGCCAAAACCACTTTACCTGTATAAAATCAAAGAGAAGGATCATGTACAGCAATAGTTTTTAAGATGTATTATTAAGTTACAAGAAGGCAAAGCTCTTGGGTGGCTCAGTCAGTTAAGCTTCTGACTCTTAACTTCGACTCAGATCATGATCTCAGGATCCTGGGATCCAGCCCCACATTGGGTTTCCTGCTCAGAAGGGAATCTGTCCCTCTACCCCTGTTCCTACCCCCGACTATGACTATCTCTCTCACTCTATCTCTAAAATAAATAGATAAACAAATGAACAAACAAACAAATATTATAAGACGGTACAAAATTATTCACTCTACTTCAAACTGAGATTCATTTATTCCTAATTCATACACCAAATTAAGGATATACATTGCAAACATGTTGCAGCTACTGAATGACTCAGCCTGGCAAGTTTCCTGTCTAGAATTATGTGTTGCTCTGAGCACCTCTCGTCAAGTATTTATACCAGAAGCACAAGCACATGCATTCAGCAGATATTTAATTACATACTCATTATTGAAACTAAGGATCATATAAAATATAAGTCTAAGACATGCTCTCTGCCCTTATGATGCTGACCATCAAGATTAAGAGAAAAAAGCATATATATATATATATATATATATATATATATATACATAATATATATAGAGAGAGAGAGGAGAATATGACAGATAGCATAAAACCAAATGCTAAATAAATGATGTCAAACGTAAATCCCACAAAATAACAAGAGAAAAAAGTAAGTATTATCTTTAGCACTCTGGAGAGATGATGGAGTTTATATTAGGCCTATTAAGTAGAATAGGGCGATCAAAAAGGAAGAGGAAAGTTTTTAAGTGTTGTTATTTAACTCTGCATGGTACTATTACAGTAGGCAGTTAGTTAGGTTTGGACAGAATACCTGGAGGCCAGCACCCGGGAAGTCATGGCCAGCTATCAGGAAGGTCAGAGGCCTGTCTGGCAGCATTCCACAAGAAGCTGGATTAAACCAAACAGGCCCAGAATGGCAGACACCATGACAGATAACCCTTGACCAAATTAGAAAAAAAAAAAAAAAGTGCAAAATCCTACATTCCTACCCCAAGAAATCAATATTCTGCCCCCAGTTCACAACTATCCAAAAAGGAGACAATCTCAACCTCCAGGGGGCGCAGCTCTCTCTTGAGCACACTGGCTCTCACATCTCCAGAGTGACCTTGTCCCTTTAAGTAAACTTTCCCGCTTGTGTTACTCATCTGCTGTGCTGCATATCTGTCCTTGAATTCTCCTGACAAGACCAAGAACCTCTGGAGAATCCTGGCTGTGGCAAGGCCCCAGGGCCCGTGGTGTCCCCAGTTCACTCCACAGCTACCGTGTGGACTGAGCAAGGTACGTTCAGAAGAAATAAAACAGAAAGTTGATGTAAGAAAGGAGTAAAAAATAAAAGAAACACACAAATTTGGATTAAATCAGGAAGCCTTGAACGTCAGGCTAACCAAGAAGTCTGACCTTGATCTTGTAGCTAAGAGAGTAATTGAAGATTTTGAGCAGGGGAATATAATAGTGAAAGAAAAATCTGATGTTTGTGTCAAGGACTGGGAAGGAAGAATTGTAAGCAGGATGCAGTGAACAGGCCATTGCAAAAATCCCTTCTCTTGAGAAAAGGCTATACTCATAATTCACATCATTAAGCAGAGTTGTCACTAAATAGAACTAAACTGACTTCAGATTGACAATTCATTGAAAGAAGAAAACCCCATCAAGGTGATACTATGTAGATTGATAAACAAGATATTGATTTATTTTTCTCAATCTTATTGTGATAGAGTTTCCTGTTCAATGTGGGAGTCTCTAGTTGATACAGAAAGAGAAATGGAGATCAATGGCTTATGGTCCCTCATTCCATTGTTGCTGTTAATTTGTGGTTGTAGGATCTGCCCAGAGTAGTCAAGGGAAAGGCAGCTCCATTGTTCCATAAACAAAGGAATAACCTTCATTAACCAAGTGGGAAAACAAGGATGTCACTTCTTCTAGCAGGATTTTTGTTACTACTTATAGTCCTTAATTATGAAATTCATTTATTCAGCCTTTGATTACACAGTCTTTAATAATTAGGTTCATTTATCCATCCAAGCATTTATTCATTTATCCAAGTACTTATTCATCCATTTATACTTATATTCAACAAATATTTATTGATTTCTTCTTCTGTGCTAGCTATTCTGTGCTTATTACAAGAGATACTTAAAAACATGAACAAGACAGCCCCTTCCCTCTCTGGAATTCTATCTGGTTAGGGAAGTATCCCATGAACGTTAGGCTATTATAAACTGTAACTCTTATTAGGTTTATAATGTGATCAATACAGGCTACTTGAGAGCATGCAAGAAAGAAAATAAACCTATCCCAGAAATATTCTCAGAAAAAAATGGTATCTCTATTCTATTTCTATCATTTGATAGCTATGTTATATTGAACAAATTAATTAATCTCTCTGTGCAACATTTTCTTTGTCTGTAAAATGGTACTTCCTTTATGGGGTTATTATAAAGAGAAAATTTCATATACCTCTGGTGTGTGTGTGTGTGTATGATTGTTACCTAACAAACCACTCAATGAATGTTAACAATTACTATCAGTATTATCACTATTTTATCATTACCATCATTACTATTCTGAGTTACAAAAATGAGTAAGGGTCACCAAAGAAATAAAGCAGTAAGGAAGAGAGATAAAAAAGAGGGTCTAATTCATGGGTGGACAGGGGGTTGGAAATTGAAAGCAGAACTTAGAAGGGGAGGACAATTCTTTCTATGATATCTGATAATAACAATTTTTTGGAGCAGCAGCATTTTCTCTCAGTTTGAAGCTTATTACCTCCTTCTCCTTATCTTAGTGTTTCCTATTTCCCAAGCACCAACATCTGTATCTTACCATGCTGGAGCCACCAAAGCATATTTCACCATGTTTACTATGTGGTGAAGAAGTAATTTTGGTTCAAAATTAACCCAAACTCCCATTGGGTAGATACCTGAATGCTCAAAGTCATCCTGTGTGTATTTCTTTTTTTTTTTTTTATTGAGGTATAAGTGACACATAACATTATATTAGTCTCAGGTATACAACATAATCAATTGATATTTATATATATTGAGAAGTGATCAACACATCATGTCTAGTTAACATCCATCACCACTGCTAGTTAGTTTCTTTTCTTGTGATGAGAACTTTTAAGATCTACACTCCTACTGTGTAATGATTGTAATCAGATTACTTCCAACTCAAACTACAAATATCCCCAAATTATATGCAAATATTTGTCCATATGCACTTTTTACTTTTTCTTCCTCAAGAACAATGCTTTTCATCAGATTCTCAAAGGGGTCTATGAACCCTCAAAATTTGCTTTAAAAATGAATGAAAATCCTGGGCCACCTTTTACCACAACTGTAGATATAGCATAATTTTCTACAAACTTTAAATTTATTTGCATATCTATTATACCTATTTAGATTTTCAGCTTATGGCATCTTCTGGGCATTGAATTCCACAAGGGAACTTCCATTATAGAAAGCAATTATTTTCATTTTCTTGTACTAAAAATTCTTCAAGCATCAAGCTATAACCGTAAGTTCTAGCATTACAGGATCTCGGGAACAAGTCCCCAGTGAGAAGCAAATTATCTGTGAAGAAAGACCTTTCTTTTCTTTCTATTTCCCTCTAATCTGTTGTAGAGACACACTGTTGAAAAATAAAATTTTAAAATGCAACAATGCCAAATTTCTATAAAATTTTCTAAGTGCATGCTCTCAATTTTTTGTACTTATTTCAGATCAGTAACAATAATTCATAAGACCAGCACCAGTCATTGGACCACACTTGGCACAGGACCATTACAGAACACTGGAGATGGAATGTATGATTTTCTAGGCACATTTGAGTTTTATAAGTGAGTTGGTGAAGATTGAAAGGCCTACATATTTCAGAGAAATTATTGTTTTTATTGTGGCAAAGAGCACATAACATGAGATCTACTCTCTTAACAAATAAGTGTACAGTCCAGTATTGTTAAGCATAAACATTGTGTCATATAGAAATCTCTAAAGATTTTCCATCTGGGGAAACTCTATGCCTATTGAACAGCAATTTCCTCATTTTCCTTTCCCCTCAGAAATAAATTATTTTCATTGATAAACATTCAGTCTTTGAAGGACATAGGAAGGAAGATCAAGTTCTCAGCTCCATCTTAATGTGTTTATGGAATAACTAAATCATATTGCATGTCTAATCAGGTGATAGGACTCAGTAAGAATAATGAATGCAATATAGCTAATTCTCTTTCCCTTCCCCTAGCATGCCTGAAAATATCAAGATTATGGGAGTTACTGTGTTCTTTGTTCACATAGAAGATCAGCTATTATCCCTATGCACAGCCTGCATTTTTATGTTTTCTTTTTAAAATAAGGATATTAATGTACCTCTGCTTCAAATAAATTTTCTTCAATCATTGTATTATGATCAATACTCATATAAGAGTATATGAAAAATTAAGTGAGGTTTCAAGGTGTTTCCTATGTTGTTGTGTAGCCAGACAGAGAGCTTAGAAATAAGTCCAACATAAGGCATTGTAGGCCCAGCATTTATGAGGCATGCAGAAAATAGGAACTAAAGATGCTAAGTAGGGAGAAGAAACACCTTTTTCTTATGGGTTCAGATAAAGATAACGTGAATAACTTCTTATTTGCATTGCTTTATTATTGAAGTTATCCTGGGCATTTCAATCTTTGGGGAGAAATGATTTCACTATTTTCTATTATGAGATACACATTCATTGTGCAATGATTCAGAAACTATAGACCCAATATGTTTAAGGGCAGAGGCAGTAAGAATGAAGATGCTATAATGAAAAGATAACTAGGGGGTCAGATCTTGGAGTTGTTAAGGTCACAATTTCAAAACATGTACCTCATAAATCAGCAAAAGAGAAAAAGTATCTTTCTCTCTCTCTCCATACACACACACACACACACACACACACACACACACACACACATATATATATATATATTTTTTTTTTTTAAGAGAGAGAGAATGAGAGTGGGGGCAGATTTATGGGGGGATCAGAAGAGGGAGAGAGAGAATCCCAAGCAGAATCCATGCCTGATATGGAGCCCAACATGGGGCTCAGTCTCACAACTCTGACATTATTATCTGAGCCAAAAATCAAGAGTCAGATGCCTAACCAACTGAGCCAGCCAGGTGTCCCATAAAGTGAACAAGGTAGAGATTGGAGAAGATGAGACAGATCATACCAATTTTTCTACACAAAATAGACAATATTGAGAAATCATACTTAGCTTTCAAAAGAAAGAGGAAATGTGGAGACAGGTAAAGAAATGGGATGGACAGGTAAAGGAAACAAGGAATATTTTAGAATAATTGTTACAGTGAACATGTTGGCAAATCGCCAGGATATGAATAATGTTATTTCATTGAGAACCCAGCTAAAGCCAAACAGCACAGTTCAATTCTTAGAGTCATCAACAGTGAGAAAATTCCCTGATTTGATTATGGGAGATTCCCTGAGTCATCTTTAGTGCTCCTGAGGCAATAGAAACATTTTTTTTTGGTAGATAAAAATGCATAAAATTATGCCTGCATTCTTCTGGAAAAAAAAATACAATAAAATTATATAAGTGTAGGAAATGACTCAGAGTCTGTATCCCTGAGACTATAAGCCTTGATTGTGAAATAATGTATCTCTTTCACTAGATTTCATTCAAGGCAGACTTAGATTCCTGTATGATCATGATGATCAGTTTAACGAAAACTAATTCACTGTATAAAAATCAAAAGCACAATTAAAAATACAGCTATCTCTTTGGATCTTGTCATAGCCTTTTTACAGCATGGTGGGTTAGCAGTTCATTCCTAACCACAAAGGCCCCTAGTTCTAACTGCCTATTGAGTAAGTTCTATCTGTCCATCCTACCACCCCTTCAAATAAAAGATACAACAAAAAATTTGGTTATTATCTTCTTTTCTGTAGCTCTTTTGTCTCCTGTATTTTCAGATTCTGTTAATGTCATTGTTGTTCTAGTCACTCATGGTAGAAGTCTTAGAATGATTTTATTCTTTCTTTTGTTTTGGCATTCATAGCCAATATGCTATCAAATTCATTTGATTTTACGATAATAATAATGAAATAGGAAATATTTCTTGAGGACTTTCCATGAGCTAGGCTGTATGCTAAATACTTGGTATTATTTTTTCAGTCCCATCTTTATACAAATCCATAAGTAGTGGCTACATTATCTTCATTGATAAAATGAGGTAAAGATCAGAGCAATTGAGTAACTTTTCCAAATCTACGCAGATGGTAAGAAGGGCAGCAAGTATATGAATTTATGCTCTTGCCAATATACTGTAGTCCACTTCCTTTCCATGTAGATGCACTTTCCTTGATCAGTATTTTATCACTTTTTTATGCCTTCCTTGATCAGTATTTTATCACTTTTTTATGCCTTCTAAACTTTCGTAAAGACTGTTGCCTGCAGATCTTTCTCCAGTACTTTTTTACTATCAAATCATGAATATCTTTCCACCACTTAATAAAAGCAACTCAAGATATATAGCCAAAGGCTCAGAACCTTTCATACTCTGGATCTAGTTCACCTCTTCAGCCCTATCGTCCCCCGTTTCCATCCGTATAACCAGTCCTCTAGCCAATTTACAATGTTGGTTTTCCTTGAGAAGACCATGTCTGAGCAGAAGCCAGGAAGTGTTGAGTGCTTGAGGAAAGGGTGAGTCATGCCTTCAGTGTATGAGGGCTAAGCTGAAAAGGTGGTTGTGTCCAGAATACAGAGGTATTTGAGTCTCACCCAAATAAGTTTGACTTGTGGCCTAGAGTCAAATAAGTTTGACATTTGGTATAGGTGGAGGATGGATAAATGGAGTCTGTGTGTGTTGAAGGGCACTGTCACTATTTTTGCAATGCTTTGATGGTATTGTATCTAAAAAAACAAGCTATCTTTTGTTTATTTTCGGTCTGCATCAGCCTGATGGAGGAAATTAGAAAGTACAGAAGATCAGTAAGATTAGGTTGCTTCAAATAAGTCAGTGGTTAATGTGGACTGCAAGAGAATCTTGAACCAAAGCATTTGATTTTCTCAAGATTTTAAGAGGTATCAGGGTGAGGGAAATCTCAAAAGAACTTTAGACAAAGCTAATAATATAAAATTATTTTCAAAAGATGAAAGTAATAAGTGGAAGTAGTTGTTTTGTTAAAATAACATAGCCAAACCAACCTAGTGTGGGGTATTTAATATGACAGTAAACATAGCAGATATTCATTAATCAACGTAGAAATTCAACTTAAGAAATTCTTATCATTCAAAAATATTTTTGATCAATTTGTTCACACCTTCACTCAACTTTCTTAGAACTATCCAAACATGAGGTGCCCATCTTTGCACATTTTGTTTAACTCCATATAGTATGTGATATCAAACAAAAATAACAAAACACATCTATTAATCATTAGGCAGCCTCACATTTGTGTTCCAAACAATGACCTGTGTGTATTTTTCTCTTAGGTTTTATAAAAATGGCTTACTTAAAAATGATAAACACAATGGTAGTTCTCATTAAAAGAACATCCCAAATCACCAAATAATTTCCATTGGGTGATTCAAAAAATAACTTACACACATTATACAACAGCATTCCCTATCTTGCATTCCATGCATGTGAGAAAGAGGTTTGAAGCCCAGAAGTGCATGTATTTGGAAGACAGAATTCGATGGGCATGACATTTTCTAGCCAGATTAAAAATACACATGCATATGTCTGCATGACTCATTCCCCAAAACTCAAAATTGCTGGAGAGTGGGTGTAGCTATGAATATTACTGCACAATGAAGTTTTCAAAGAAAAAAAAAAAACAAATTTGGTTGTTTCCAATCTTCCTGGATAACTTTAGAATAATTGAAATTTCAATTAATAAAATGCCCAAATTAAAAATGCATTAAAGGCATGTCAAGTACTACAGAACAAATGAGAGTGAATAATGCAAAACCAAAGTGATAACCATTCTATAAACACACATATTTCGTCTGTCTGTCTGACTACATTTTAACAAAGTTAGGGCATGTCTCAGCCAGTAAATTTAAATAGATAATTGATTTTTTGGTCAGTACTTCAATTCCATTGTTCATATCAAATTGTAAAATCTGAATTGTCCAGATAGTTTGTTTCAGTTTCAACACCTCTTTGTAAATTATGACTTAATTATTAGGTGTGAATGATACAGGCTCTAGTAAATAGGAAAAATAATAAAGCTATTTTTTAGTGTTTCCTTATGCTGGATACTGTGGTAAGTGACTTCACATGCATTAGCTCTTTGAAACCTAAAAGAAATACATATGAAATTCTTAATCTTATCCTCCTTCTCCTTCTTTTTCTTCCTTTTCTTCTTCCCCTTCCCCTCCCCCTCCCCTTCTCCTTCCTTCTTCTCCTTCTTCTCCTTCTCCTTCCTTCTTCTCCTTCTTCTTCTTCTTCTTCTTCTTCTTCTTCTTCTTCTTCTTCTTCTTCTTCTTCTTCTTCTTCTTCTTCTTGTTTCAGGTAAAAAAAAAAAAATAGCATAGCATATTACACAAAGCTACTAAATAACATAGTCAGTATTCAGTCCCAGGTTTTTCTGATGTCAGATTTCTTCTCTAAACTAGTGCGCTATTCATCATGTCTAAGAAAGAATTATTTCAATTTAATAAATGTTATGGGGCTCCAAGCATTCAAAATCAGTGGCCTCAAGATGTGCTATTTTGGCATACAAATTTTTCAAGCTAAAAACAATCAAGGTCTGAAAGACTCAAGAAGAAACTTTGCAAGTCCCCCGAACTGCTTAAAAGAATTTAGATAGAACCCCTGCTCCAGGATAGGCACTATCATCCAAGATACCTAAAACATAACATGAATAAAGAATGGTAGAGAGGGAAGAACTTAGTCAAGTTTGTTTGTTAAAATTCCTCTCTACCTCCCACTGTTTCTGTATGACCCAGCAAACATTTGTTTACTAAACATTTACTCTTTTTCTTCTTCCTATGAATTGTTTTTATTCTCTTTGAAGTCCCAGACCCCTGTCTTTTCTCCTTGGTTCAGGATGACATATACATCTCATTTTGAGTGACTATCTTTGGAAGTTCACATGTTTATACAGATTCCCTGTGCATATATAATGTAATTAAATTTGACTTTCTTCTGCTAATCTGTCTCATGTCAATTTGATTCTTAGATCAGCTAGAAGAATCTTTAAGGGTAGAGAAAAAATTTCCCCTCCCAATGGGGGTAACTAATAAAAATTAATACAGGTGGGAGGAATGGTATAAAATCTTGTCCGCAGGGGTTCAAACATGTATGTGAAGGTTAGTCTAGAATTAATCACATGTTTATATAATCAAAGTTTAATCATGGCATATTCCCATTTTATATAAATTGTCCAAATAATTCACTCAACTCTAATGTAGCAAAACTGATATTATCATTTTATTTTTTACACAAAGGCTCATACAAACATAGTAATGTACAGAAGTTGTGTAGGAAGCTTGTTGTTGAAAAGTTTATAAATGGACTAAATTTTATCCATAACAAAGCTGACTGCACTTATTTTTGTCTTTGTATATCACTTCATAGAAATTTTTGAAAATTGGGTGGTTAATAAAGGTTAAGTCCAGCCATACCAATAGTGAATGAACGCATTTCATGAAGACATGGCTATGTGAGGGAGAGCAAATAAGATAAAGTATAGAAAACAACCTCCTTGGTTCATATCTGTGCATCTTAATAGTCAATATCAGTCACTGCAGCTTTTGCTGCCGTTATCGATTATGAAATTGGTATTGTAAACCATAAACGCTTTGCTTGCTGTCCTGCCATCCATTTTATTGACTTAGATATAAGTGAACTTCAGTCAGCAGATATTTGTTTTGTGCACGTTGAACAAAGCAAAAAGCAAACAAGAAAACAGCATTTTACTTTTCTCTAATATTTTCTGTGCTCTTCTAACATAGTCTCAAAGGCTTCATTCACAAATTCACAACTCTGTGTATTTTGCGACCTGTAAAATGGTTCACGTTGATCTCACCTCCCCTGATTTCATATAGCCCAATTTATCTAAATAATACATGTGGTCTTTACTATTAGTCCGATTTGAATTTCCCAATAGTATTCCAATTGTACTTCTTTTCTCAAAGAGTAAATATTCCCCAGATGGTAAATAAAAGCTCATTAGAGTCAGGATGTGTCATATTAATTCATTTACTCGTGTGTGTGGTCATTATTTCGTTCATTCAAAAAAGATTTATTATCATGAAATGATTCAGCACTACCACAGCTTTTTTCCTATTTTAAATTAGAAAAAGTCTCTTATCCACCCTGAGCTTCAGTTTTCTCATGCCTCATATGAAGCCTATCAAAGTGAATTATAATTATAGCAAAAATTAAATGAGAAAATTTCTGGAAGAGGCCTATAACATGGCCTGGAAGTTTCTTAGCACATGGAGGTTTCTGCATTTCCTTGGGTTAAGACCTTGGCAAATGCTGAACTGCTTGTTATCAGCTGGTTAGTTCCATCAAAACAGTCAAATAAATTTTCTATTTAGATGTAGTCATTAATTTCTCTAATTCCTTGATAAGAGTTTAGGAGCACCTAGGTGGCCCAGTCAGTTCAGGTGTCTGCCTTCTGCTCAGGTCATGATCTCAGGGTTTTTGGATGGAGCCCCACATCAGGCTTCCTGCTCAGTGGGAAGTCTGCTTCGTCCTTTTCTCTCCGACCCTCCCCCATGCTCGTGTGCTCTCCCTCAAATAAATAAATTAAATATTTTTAGAAATTAAAGTTAAAACATGGAAATACATTTGTTTACCTCATGTATTCGGGAAGATATAGCAAATGCATTATAGGAGGTAGTTTCAGAAAGGGAGAGAAGGAAATACTTGAGAATCTGGGATGGAGGGAGCATCAAAGAGGACAGGGACCTTGCACTGACCGAAGATGACTGTAGGCCTGGGCCTGGGCTGTAGGATTAAATTAACCTCTGCTCTTGAGAAACTGAGGTGGGAGCAGAAAAAGCAATAATCAGTACCAAAACCAATAGTGCTTTTATCTTGTTGACAGGCACCAAGAAAGATAAATAAATTTTGCATATCTGTATGTGAGCAAAGATAGTAAATACGTATGTTTGTAGAGTTTATCTAGCTGTTTAGCTGTCTAGCTATCTAACTAGCCAGCTACCTATCTACCTACCTATCTACCTGTCTAGCTGTTCATGCTACTGCTGGGGATGAGTGACACACGGAATTCAAATGACTATCTTTTTTAATTTGTACAGCTGCTTCAGGCTTGAAAATTACTTTCCACCTTTCCCACAAATGGCATAGATGCAAACCCTTACCTCAGTCTCCTCTGAGCAACTGTGTACATCAGTTTTACTGAGGAAAAGAATGAGGTCTTCTATGCATGGACTTTAAACTACAGAGTGAAATGTACAGATTTCATCACAAAAGAGAACTTCTACATATATAAAATACTTTAAAAACCTACCATGACTTGAAGACAGGAAATATTTTCTTTTAAGGACATAAGTCATAAGCTTTAGTGGAATTTATTTATTTATTAATTTGAAAGATTTTATTTATGTATTTGACAGACAGAGATCACAAGTAGGCAGAAAGGCAGGCAGAGAGAGAAGGGGAAGCAGGTTCCCTGCTGAGCAGAAAGCCTGATGCAGGGCTGGATCCCAGGACCCTGGGATCATGACCTGAGCTGAAGGCAGAGGCTTTAACCCACTGAGCCACCCAGGCACCCCCTATAAGCTTTAGTGGAATTTAATTATTTGTAATGGGGAAAGCAAGCTATCATGACAATCAGAGTGGTATGGGCACTGGGTCAAGATGATTTTGAACCAAAAAAGATTGCATTTTATGTAAAATGCAATACTGATGTTATTTCATATCTTTATCAGATTTTTAAAGCCAAACATCCATGATCTACATTCTCCTCTTGATAAAAATTACCTCACTTATCACCTTTATATAAAAAAAAAACAGCCCAGATTTCTACTCTACTTAAAATTATTTAAGATTTATCTTTCAGCAGAAAAAGAGTGTATATTACAGGGGCAGTAGTAGAATATTTCTGAGAAGAGTTTCCATTGTAGCTTTTTTTCTATGCTGCCCTTTTAACACAGAAAATCTAGGAGACAAGACACTGAAAACACAGAGCCATGTTAATTGGTTCTCACATGTTAGTCAAAATGACATCTTAAATATCCTCTTTCAGAGTATAGAGAGGTCACTCACACTCCACATAACGTACCTTGAATAATATCACTTTAAAATATTTTTAAAATTTTGCAATTTGACACTGTGCCAAAAAATTTTCGGGGATGAGTCAAATTTAAAACAGTGTCTGGTTAAATACGTAAAGTCCATGGCATTGAGTGTCTGGTTAAATATGTAAAGCCCACGGCACTGTGCCTTTGTATAATTTTAGTGATACACTAATACAGAGAATATATTCTTTTACAATGAACATAGGCCTTTGTTTAAGCATAAAGTTATAAAGAAATTATTGTACCACAAATATCCCTATAAAATTATGATTTATAATTACAGAATTCTGTTCTTGAGAAAAGTTGTCTATTTTTAACATTTGACAGTAAGTTGTACAGGAAATTTTGCATCAGTGTGTCCATGGAGTAGTAAGTTTTAATATAGTTGCAATAAAAAGTGATTTGCTAAGACTGGAGCATTACCAATTGATGCCTGTAGTAAGAAAACTAGCAAGGGGCCTTGACTCAGTGGTCTAGGGACAATGTTCCTTCTCATGTGCATTGAGTATACAGACACAGATGCCTGGGATTCACGCCTGAAGACTTCCATTCACCAGACCTAAAAGCCAGATCCTTGTCCGGATGATTCTTCTGTACGTTGTCCTTTGACCACACTTTGAGAAACACTGCTTTAGAGTCTGACTTTCATCCTGACAGACTCAGAAATCTGGATTTCTGACGATTTCTGGACGTTTTCAGCCATCAAGTATGGGCATATCTGACTGGAGTAGACTCAAGTGCACAGAAAGCAACATATAGCAGACCCTTGAACAACACAGTTTGAATGGTGCAGGTCCACTCATATGCAGACTTTTTTCGACACAGTCCAGCACTGTAAATCTATTTTTTCTTCTTTATGATTTTCTTAATAACATACTCTTTTCTCTGTCATACTTTATTAGAAGAATATAGTATATAGTACATATAACATATAAAATATGTACTTACGATGTTATCAGTAAGGTTTCTGGTGAATAGTAGGCTATCAGCAGTTAAGTTTTGGGGGAGTCAAAAGTTATACACAGATTTTGACTGCATAGAGAGTCAGCATCCTTAATCACCATGTTGTTCAATTATATAACAAAATGCTAAAGTATTAATTAAGATGAAAACTATAACCCATGCAAAGCAGTGCACTTAAGTCACTAAGGGAGGCAATTATACTCAGAAAGCTGCATACAAAATACAGACTCGAAACAAAATAATTTATAGGATTCAAATAAAGTGACATCAAGGTATTAATTGATCTCACAAAAGAAATTATTGTTAATTCTGCAGAATGGTTTGCTATCTTCATTTTTAAAAGAAATATGAATACATAGAAAGTAACAAAGAACAACAGTGCTCCATATATCCATCACTCAGAATTAACAAACGTTAAAACTTTAACATATCTCATTCTTAAGTGAATGAATCCCTTGATAATTAAATTTATGTAATTTGTATTACACATAGAATGTATGCACATATTGTTCCCTAGCTTATAAAACATTATCAATGAGGTCCCTGTTAAAAACCGCTTGGATTCTTCCTCTTTTATAGTATATCTCAAGATGTTTTCTTGCATCATGCATAAGCTGTCAGGAATGTTCACTTACATGAAACTACTGAATGTCTATTGCCATCCTGTCATTGTCAGCTGTGCTGCTACCTTCCATCTAAAATGTATCCAGGGATATTGATAGGGGCTTCCTCAGTTTAGCAGCCAGAAGGATATTTTTCATTTATAGATACAGACAACTAATATACAAGGAAAATATTACATTAAAAATTACAACTTGCAACTCATTTTAGAGGCATAAACAGTAAGGATAAAGCAAAAAAATAGAAATTTCATACTTCAAAAATAAGCTTACACTGCAATCAGAAAGACAAGATTGATATCTGAGAGTATATAATTCTTAGATGAAGGCATGAAAATTTACATACCTACTATGGCTCTAAAATAAAGCATAATAGCCTAAAATGGAAATCATTAAGAAAGGAAAGGCTTTTTGGGACAGGGGGATTTTGACCTAAATCATAGCAGCCTGGCAATAACTAGTGGAGAGGAAAAGGAAGATGATCTTTGCTGGGAATCATTCCACAGAAGTGGACATGAGCAAGCCATGTGTAGACCATGTCACAAGAGCACCTAGATTATGGTTCTTGACAATTACTGAAATTTTAAAAGTGGGTGAGTTGATGGTCAGATTTTAACAACAGACTTCCTCAAAATATATTCACAGATTAGCTTTCCTTTAATGGTATTTTGAAAGACATCAGCATTCTGTTGGATATTAATGCTATCTCCCTTCCCCTTCAAAATAATAACATATTCTATTTGGGAACTGCTCTATACCCTCTACACCCTATACCCAGACTCTATACCCTCCTGGCAATTTACAGTGAGGATTAGCATACTGTAGTTTCCGTAGGGTTGAGTAGGAAAGAAACATCTTTACATTTGTTCACTTTAGTACCTGAACTCTTTCATAAGAATAACAATATCGGGGTTTGGAAACACTGGCAAGAGGTAGTAGGAATAAATACAGATTCTTGAACAACTTTGCAGCGTGGTGAATATCCTTTAGAGGCTGGACCTGGTCAAAGTAATGTGTGGATGTAGAGAGTGGAAAGGAGGATGGTGTCAGGAAGAAAGCCTTACTGCCGGTGTGAGATAGTGAGGGTGAGACATGCGTGGTGCAGAGGAAATTAGAAGAGGTGAAATCTGAGAGACAATGAGGCAAATGAAAAGAACATATTGGTTGCTTGGATAGAAAGGAATGAACAAAATGTCGGGACAAAAACACCTATGAGTTAATAAAAGCTACATACTAGTTTTTCCTCTTCATTGTCTTTAGAAGGCAGAAAGGGCTTAAAGAAGTCAGTGGGGGCAAAAATGAAGTTCTAGGAGTGAATATCAAATGCTATGCAGAATAAAAGTAGAATTAATGAATTCAAAGAAAATGGAATATTGTTAATGAGTAAATTAATCAAGAAAATTATCTATACAATTTAGGTCATCCATGAGATTCATATTTATATATCTGCACTATTCTACACATATAAATCTACTTTATCAATATTACATATTGTTATATACATAAAATATTATATCAGGTGTTTTTTTTTAATTGTAAGGTCTGGGAACTCAAAGGAGGTTTTAATATTGAGTTTAGAGGACATATGAACTGAGGAAAATACATCTCAAATAAATATGGAAAACATATACTAAATTTTATAATTCGTGTATTATTGCTCATAGAAAAATATTATTATGATTAATATTTCTCAAAGTCTGTGATGTCACAAAATGAAAGAAAAAATGTCATTCCTTCTCTATCCACTGCCAATACTGGCTTCCTGTGGAACGACAAAGTAAGAGAAGTCAGGCAATAGTAATTTCAATCACCTCAAGATTGATTTATTTTCAGTTGCAAGTTCAGTCTGGTGGAAGGTGTTATAATGGCAGCTTGAGATCCCCAAAGTAAAACAGAACATGAGAAGCAGTAATTTAAACTGTTCTACACGTAAGCCTCTATCTTGACCCAGAGAATCACTATGGGCATTCAATTATTGGACTCCTCTTTTGTTTATACTAATGCTATTTAATTATAATCTTGTCTGTAGAGTGAAGGGCTCTTTATGTAATTTCTATCCATGCCTTCAATAGACAAAATATACAGAGAATTATCCTTTAGTTACAATAACGTGACACTGGACTATTGTCACTATGGCACCAAGGAATCATGAGGCATTTATGTAGATGAAACTCTCAACAGTGGGTCCAGCTTTTTACCGCTTTCCAGACTACTTCCACATGATTATCTCATTTGGTATTTAGCATTAACATTAGGTTTAAAATTGTGAAAATTGATGGAGCGCTTTCTCACAACTCTGCCAAACACTCTGTTGCTATATGCTTTAAACCAGGATTTTTTTCATCTTGGATCAGTAGTACCCAGGGTGTCTGCAAATTAACAAATAACTATTTTTTAAAATTTCCATTTCTTGTTAATAAAAAATGTGAGCTTATTTTGAATTATCTGAATGATCATCATAATTGAACACTAATAAATTTCCATTTCTGCTTTGGAATTTGGATTTGCAGTCACCTGCTATTTACCCAAGTGAAACCCTAAAATAATTACATTTAACATTAAATGAAATGCTTCTCAAACTGGAGTTCAAAAGCTGAGACATCTGAAGCTATATTCTTGGAATGTGGAATACTTGGGTCCAGGTTTCCATTTCAGGAAACAGAATCCACTGAAGCTAGTTTAAACAAAAATCAATTTAGTACAGAGAATTATTAAATGGTTTGCAGAATCACAGCACTATGTAATTCATCTTTGTGGGTCCATTAGACAAAATGTTTAGCATGAGGGACATAGTCAGTGAATATTCACTGAAGAGATGAACAGATACTCTTTCTTCTCTCTTGTACACGCAAAGTTCATTTGTGCCAATGGCTAAATGAATGAAAAGACTTAACTATGACCATGAAGGAAAACTGGAAAGCCATACTGTTAGACATATTGTTGTGGACTTCTGTATTATTTTCTGCAATCAGTCAATAAAGATAAAACATAATCCATAAAATTTTTCATGAGGGAAGAGGAGTTCATCATTTACAATTAGGTGAACTGTATAGGCAATGGGAGTGACAGGGGCCACCTTGCTTCACATTCACAGACTGGATAGACAGCTAAGCCTTCTACAGCCTGGCTTGGCATTCAGTTGGCATTCAGAGGGGTGAAGGTGTTTATGGCCCAGGCCTAGAAGTGGTGCACATAATATTTATTCCCTCACATTGATAGCATAGTCACATGGCTCCAGCTGACTACAGTGGAAACAGGGAATATGGTAGAGCTGTTTATTTTATACACAGAAAGGATAAGAAATAGATTTTAATGGACATAGCTGATTTTGTGACAGTGTTGGAATAGAAACAGTAACATCTGGTTTATAAAAATCATTATGGTAAATTGTACCGTGAATGCTCTTTTTGAGAGACATTCCCAAATAGCATAGACAAAAACATCTTATCTGTCAAAGTAATAATGATAAGAATTTAAAGATCCTTTTAAATATCCTTCTGGGACCACCAATCTGGGTTTTAATATTTCTTTGAGTGATAAATAACAGTTTGTGAGATTAATATTTTTCCACATAACAGACCAAGTTCATTTGCACTGCACTAAGCATCCAAACATTTTCCAAGGAGAGCAGGTCACGTTGCCAGCTCTCCCCAAATGAGGTTTTTTTTTTTTTTTTTTTCGTTTTGGACACGGAATGCTCCCCTCCTCTACCAACTGTATTCCATGGGAGTGTCATTCAATTGGCACTAATACTAAATTTTTATCCTTAAGTGTGGACCCCTTGAAAAAGAAGTTTGATGTTGAGTCTAAGTGGGTGTGTGTAAAACAAATAGATGAGAATTATGAGTTGAAAGAAATGTAAAGGCAGGATACATGTAGGCATTTAGAGAAAGGGCAAGATTCTGTAGCTGCCCTACATCTATGGAGTTCGCTTCCTTGTGCATACTTTTATTTTTCTGAATGCTCAAGTTCAATAAACTAATTTTTGACAATAGCTAATTTTATATATTTTGAAAGATGTTATATGAATACATATTATAGGAAAAATCAGGAATCAGAGACAACATTCCCAAGACTAGAACATGAAGAAGATGATCAGGTCCTCATCCTTTAGAATAATGGATTGTAAGAAACTTCCTTTTTGGTTAAGCCATGGAGTCTTATCTGTCTTCCTCTTAGCAGTAAAGAAATCCCATAGGCAAAAGGTTAAGTTGCAAAAATTCAGTTTCATTTTGACCTCCAAGAATATCTACTTTCTCCCTTGGGGATACGATTCTTATAACATAAATTTGGTTATTATAATATTTTAAATTTATATTGATGATGCGTTTTATATTTATGATATTTCATTTTTATAACCTGATTACACAGATCTCTCTCCCTCATTTTCTTTTTTCTTAAAAATAGTAACATTTCTTATTTCTCTTTTCACAAACCAGATATCTAATAAATGTATGCTGTTGGTATTGGTTAGGTACACGTTCATACATTTTGTCCAGTCATCCTTATATGGTCGGAAAAATAAAGCATTATTAGTGGAACTATAAATCATGATTTTTCAAAGAAATTCTTCGTAATTATTTTCACTAAGTTTGCTTACAGTTGCATATTTTCCTTCGAATCATGTCAGATATAAGAACCACTGAATTTTTTTCATCACTGGCACAGTTAAATTCAAAATTCAATTGTCAGCAGATGATTGACACAAATTAGGGATTTTGCTGACTAGCGAGGCTTTTCCCAGAAGGGATTTGGCTTTCCACTGGGATTCTTCAAGATGTCAATGTGTATATAACATTACACATTAAAGTTATAATTAAAACATTTATTACTCAGTTTCTCTATATAGGTCCTTTGCTAATCATTGTCCAATGTTCTAGGATAGAGCAGTGACAGAAGACTGATAAGGACTCTGCATTCATGGATTTTTTAATTCTCACAGGCAATAAGAATATAAATAGACAAACGAAATAAAGCAGATAGTGATATGTGCATGGAGGGAAAAAGAAAAAGGAAAATGTGATCGAGACTGACTGTGATAGTGTAAAACATTACACAGAGGAGTCAGGAGAGATCTCTCATGAGGTGACATTCTGTGCTAAGATCTGAATGACAAAGCTGTCAGCCACGTGAAAATTTGGAGGAAGGGCTCTCCAGGGAGACGCAAGTGTAGAGGTTACAGGGACAGAATGAGTTGGGTTTATTTGCAGAGAGAGAAGGAGAATGTGGATAGACCCTGGAAAGAGTGAGAGAGGAATGGGACATGAGACTGGAAAGGAAGCCAGCCCTCTCTTTGGTAGCGATTCCCTTGTCTCCTGTGCTAGCCTGGAGGCCTCCACAGAAAAGGCAGCTTTTTGCACCTACTCATGTAAGAATATTCTTAGCGATTCTACATATGAGCTACTTTTATTTTTATTAATTTTTCCAATTTTCCCCAAATATGGCCATAATATCTATTCTTTGTTGAAATTTTAGAGAATAGAAGAAAGTATTAAAAACTAAAAAAAAAAAAAAAAAAAAGCTTAAATCCCAAACATTCAAGTAAGTACTATGACAATTTTGTTTTCATGCCTACTTTTCCTAAGTATTTAGGGCAGTGGGTCAGCAGTCTCTTTGTAAAGGCCTAAATAGTCAACATTTTTGGCTCTGTAAGTTGTATGACCTCTGCAGTGACTTCTCAACTCTTCTGCTAAATCTGTCTTCTGCAAAATCAGTCAAAGACAAATGTAAATGAAGGTTCATGACTGTGTTTCCAATAAAATTTTATTTGTGGACACTGAAATTTGAATTTCAGATAATTTTCCTGTATCGCCAAATATTATCCAACCATTTAATTATGTTAAAGACCATTCTTAACTTGTTGGTTGTATAAAAGCCAGTAGCTAATCCAGATTTGACAAGGGCCATATTGAGCTAAACTTTGGTTTAGACACATAGGTATGTAGATAGAGCTATATCTCTAGACATATAAATGCTATTATAAACAATTAAAAATGAGACCAACATTATACAGCTGTTTTAGAAAATGTTATCTCACTAATTTTCTCATTCTGTGGCAGGTGAAAGGAATGCATTCCCCACCTCTTTTGTAGTTACCCAGAAACAAAGGTCTAATCAAGGTTACTGGATCGAGGCACTGAAGACGGGGTGAACTCTGAGACCTCAGGTTGATTTGTGTGGCAGGGCCACCACATGGAAGCTGACTGAGGCCCCAAGTCGCCATTTGCCACAGAGCACTGCTGAATTCACAGCAGATGTTGCATGAATGAGTAATGAATCTTTATTGTGTTTTAAGCCTCTAAGCTATTATTTGTTACTTTAGCAAAGCCTCATCGGAATCATACATTGTTGTTTATATCTGACTTCTAGCCTTTAGTAATGCATTCTGAAAGATCATCTTTGAAAGCACTGTCTTTACAGCAATACAACATTCCATTATATAAAGGCACAGTATGGTACAGATAACCAATCATCTAATGAGTTTTCAGACTGGAGTTATTCTCCAAATTTTTCCCAATATAAATTCAGCCACAGTGAAAAGACTTTAAGTACATATTCATACAGATATCCTCCACTTTTTAAAGATTTATTTTTTTATTTACATAATTATTTATTTGAGGGAGAGTGAGAAGGAATGAGGGGGTGGGGTGCAGGTTCAGGTGGAAAGTGAGGGAGAGAGAGTCCTAAGCAGACACTGCTGAGTGAGGAGCCTGATGAGGTCACAGAGCTCGATCTCAGGACTCTGAGATCATGACCTGAGCTGAAACCAAGAGTCAGACGCTTAACTGACTGTGCTACGCAGATGCCCTGAGCTACCCCCCACTTTCTTAAAGTTTGTATCACACCATTTTGCTTTCAGAAATGACCTGCATTATTGCCTGTTTTTGCTGACCCGAAGAAATCCAGAGAGGATTTTTTCTTTTAGGATATGCGGTGAAAAGCAAGAATGTTCAACATTCTTTCTGCAGCAAGCTGCCATAGAGGCAACAGGCACCCCAAATGCAAGAGGGGCCCCGCTAAGCTCCTTCCCTGAGAACTACACTCAGCATCTCAGCAGCAAGCTGCCGTAGCTTTGAACTGTGTCTGTGAGCATCCATACTTTATCTCAATTTATTTTGTGCATCTGAGAGCAAGAGGTGTCCTAAGGTATCAGAAAAGCCTGAGAGATTATTTGTGGGGTCTCCGAGTGCTTAAAAGTTTTTCCATGTAAATAGATTCTTCAATTTCCGCCCTTTAGGTTTACAAATTTTTCATAAGCATGTTTTACTATCAGGTAGCAGGAGAAGCCTGTATTTTAATTTCATTTATTTATGAACTTGAGAAATGTAATCATCGAAATAAAGTAGTGAATATTTTAAGGACCATTTATATATATATATATGTATATATACATATATATATATATATAATGACATATAAATGATAATAAAATGGTTATAGAACTTATATCACCTATATGAGTTTTAAGTGTCACAATTATACGATGAATACTTTGGGAGTATATATATATATACTCGTATAGGTGATATAAGTTCTATAACCATTTTATTATCACTAGTCAATATTGTTTTTAAAATTTTGCTTGATTTGATAATGAAAATGAAATTTCTTCATACTAGTTTGCATTTCTTAACTAGTAAGGTTGAATTTTTTTCATGTTTGTTATTTCATGAATTTCTGTTCTCAGTTTGTAGGTCTATGACTTTGAGTCACATATTCATTCTCTCTGAACCTTGATTTCCTTTTCTATCAAATAGAGGCAATAAAAGGAACTATCTCATGAGAATAATTTGAGGCCTACATTAGACAGTAAGTGTATTTAGACAGTGTTAAAGTCCACATTTTAGAATATCACACATCATAACTCTCTCTCCCTCCTTAGAGGTTGCATTACTTATTTACTATATTAAAAATTAACTATATGGGGGACGCCTGGGTGGCTCAGTGGGTTAAGCAGCTGCCTTTAGCTCAGGTCGCAATCTCAGGGTCCTGGAATCGAGTCCCACATCAGGCTCTCTGCTCAGCAGGGAGCCTGCTTCCCCCTCTCTCTCTACCTGCCTCTCTGCCTACTTGTGATCCTTCTCTCTCTGCCAAATAAATAAATAAAATATTTTAAAACAATAAAAAAATTAAAAATTAACTATTTTTATCTCATTAGATTAATTATAATATGCTGCTTAAATTTTTCTTGTTTTAAATTCAATATATGTTTAATAACAAGTAATTGTTAGGATCTGTTACTCAGTTTCCTCATGTATAAATAGAGATACATATAGTACTATTATCACTTATTATTACTATACGGAACACACCATAAAATTAACATTACAAAAGACAATATACTTCTTTAAAAGACCTGTGGCTTATACCTTCTTTATACCACATTGTAAGTTTTTGATAGAGATCAGTCATCGAATGCAAAAATGCAAAAGTGGATTGTGGAAGAGGCACCTGGGAGGCTCAGCTTGTTAGGCATCTGACTCTTGATTTCAGCTCAGGTCATGATCTCAGGATCATGAGATGAGACACATGCCAGCTCCACACTCCACCCAGCATGGAATCTGCTTGAGATTCTCTCCCTCCCCCTCTGCCCTTCCCATACTCACATGCACTTGCCCACTCTCTCTCTTTCTTTCTAAAATAAATAAACACATCTTTTTTTTTTTTCTTAAAGTGGATTGTGGAAAATTAATATTTGGCTACAGTAATATCAGGGAAAATTTGATGTGTGATTAGACATGTGAATGTATATATATTTCAAAAGGAAAAAGGAAGAATGAGGAATGTAAAAACACCCTACTTTTTTATGCATACAACCAATTGGGAAGATTTTTATTCTTTGTCCATAAAGGTGATAGGAAAGGAAAGAAGAGCAGCAACAACAAACAGTCTATACAAAAAATAACTAGAAATTTGGAAGAGCATAGGATTGTGGGATGTTTATTTGCATGCCCAACTACCCCTCTCTAACAAATTTAGGAACAAGGGGGATGTGACAGAGTTGGTAGGATTAGGGTATAAGAAGGAATTTAGCTTGTAAAATATGAAAAAAGTTCCCTCTTCTTATAATGCCGTAGGAAAAGCAGAAATTTCTCATAAGCTGAGAAATTTGGCAGAAGTGTAATTTGGAAAGAGGCCAGAAAGGAAGTTTCTTGGGATAACAAAGGATATCACTAAAGCACATACTAATTATCAGTGCCCAGTTATTTTTAGGTGAAGTTTCCCTTTGAAGGTCTGCTCCTTTCTAGATATACCTGCCAGTCAGAAGGGAAAAAAGAGAGCAATCCAGCCTCTGGGAGGTTCCCATTCTCACATATTCTAGGTTATATACATTCTCTTGTGTTGCTAGATTGTTTATCTGAATGTATTATTTTTAATATCAGTCAATCTTTCATTAGTTCCTTTATTCAACAAGCGTTGATTTAACACTATTCTATGGCAAATATTGTGCTACATATCCTTAGAATGTGTCTATGACTAATAATATTATAAAATTATATAATAATATATATTATATACAATAACATATGATATAGTTATATATAATAATTGGTAAGAACTATTGTTATAGTAAACTTTATAGCAAACTTTACAGAGTACTTACTATGAGTCAGCCTGGGAATTTTTCTAAGCATTTGATCATCAGAAACACAAAATGACAAGACAAGTATAATAATAGCCCTGATTTAAAGGTGAGTACATTAGGCACAGAGAGGTGGGTGACTCCCCTAAGTCTATAAGCCAGTAAAGGTCATAGCTAGCGTGACTCTAGTCTTTGCCTCTAGCCATCATGTTGAAGGCCCCTCTGAGATGAGTGTGTGCTCTCAGAAAACTTACAGACTGGCACAAGGAACCAAATAGTTATAATAAACCATGACAGAAGCTACTCTGGGGTATATTTAGGGAGTTATGAGAACACATAGGAGAAATATCTAACCCAAGGAATGAGAACAGAAAAGACCCCATCTAAACTGAGCCTGATGCATAAAGTGTAATGACTGGATGTTGGGATGAGAGGTCAAAATGTTCCAGGAAGAGGAAAGAGCATGAAGGCCCTAATATGAGAGAGAATAAGATTTGAGAAATGACATAAAGTTCACTGGACCTGAAGGAGAGAGACGATGAGGATGAGCTGAAAGATTTAAGATAACAAAGTCTGGATGCTAGAGCTGCAGACCCTGTTCTTCTCTTACAGGTCTGTACAAAGAGGTAACGTCTGACTCACCTTCCAAAGCCCTACTTGTAATAAAAAGTGCATGAGTATCTGATGGGCCACAAACTTACCAGGCAGAACCATTCCATGCAGACTTTGTGGGAAACCTGCCTCTCTACCTCAGTTCTTTGCCTTTTCTTATAACCAATCGCAGACAATCTTTCCTTTGAAAAAAGTCTGTAAAGGTTTTTGTAGGTAGTTTTAGAGCTAAAAGAATTAACCTATAATGGTAAATAGAGGATGAGTTACTAGAACAGGAAGAAATTCTAGGAGGATTGATTAAAAGAGTGAAAGTTGGATGGCCCTTTTAAGATGTCAGAAAGTGAGTGAAAAGTTAAAAGTGACATGAAGAATGATTTTAAAAGGGGTTGAGTAAAGACAAGGCTTTCAAGAAGAATGCCAATAGTCTATAAGACTGTAGAAATATTTGATGGAGAGAACAAGAATAGAATAGCAAAGGAGAGAAAATAAGTTAAAGCTAACAGAGCAAAAATCTAAATACAGGCGAGAGAATCTGCCTATACCATCAAGGTAGAAAGAAAACTTCAGACAAGAACAAAATATCAGAAAGAAAACATGGAATACGCAAAGAAGAGGAAATCAGGATTGGTTTTTTAACATATTAAAAACAGGCAATAAGATGGTGCAAAAAGAGAAATGAGAAATCAAGGAAATGTTCTTTAGGAAAGAAAATTATATTCTCCTCTAGGATTCTGATGGATTCCTGAGTCACGCTGAGGTCTTTTATCCATTTCAAGTTTATCTTTGTGTGTGGTGTAGGAGAATGATCGAGTTTTGTTCTTCTACACATGACTGTCCAATTTTCCCAGCACCATTTATTGAAGAGACTTTTTTCCACTGTACATTTTTTTCCTGCTTTGTCGAAGATTATTTGGCCATGAGTTGAAGGTCCATATCTAGGCTCTCTACTCTGTTCCACTCATCTGTGTCTGTTTTTGTGCCAGTACCATGCTATCTTGGTGATCACAGCTTTGAGGTAAAGCTTGAAATCAGGCCACGTGATGCCCCCAGTTTTGTTTCTCTTTTTCAACATTCCCTTAGCAATTCAGGGTCTCTTATGGTCCCATACAAATTTTAGGATTGTTTTCTCCAGCTCTTTGAAAAATGTCAGTAGAGTTTTGATCAGAAAGGGGAACCCTCTTACACTGTTGATGGGAATGCAAGTTGGTACAGCCACTTTGGAAAACAGTGTGGAGATTCCTCAAGAAATTAAAAATAGAGCTTCCCTATGACCCTGCAATTGCACTACGGGGTATTTACCCCAAAGATGCAGATGTAGTGAAAAGAAGGGCCATCTCTACCCCAATGTTCATAGCAGCAATGGCCACAGTTGTCAAACTTTGGAAGGAACCAAGATGCCCTTCAATGGATGAATGGATAAGGAAGATGTGGTCCATATATACTATGGAGTATTATGCCTCCATCAGAAAGGATAAATACTGAACTTTTGTATCAACATGGGTAAGACTGGAAAAGATTACGCTGAGTGAAATAAGTCAAACAGAGAGAGTCAATTATTATATGGTTTCGCTTATTTGTGGAGCATAAGGAATAACACAGAGGACATGGGGAGATGGAGAGGGGAAGGGAGTTGGGGAAAATTGGAGGGGGATACAAACCATGAGAGACTGTGGACTCTGAAAAACAATCTGATGGTTTTGGAGGCGGGGGGTGGGAGGTTGGGTGAGGGCACATATTGCATGGAGCACTGGGTGTGGTGCATACACAATGAATACTAGAACCCTGAAAAGAAATTTAAAAAATAAATAAAAATTTTAAAAAAATTAAAGAAAATGATACATCACATAAAGCAGAAGTAATATGTGTCAATGCCAAAGAATTAATCAAGAAGTTAAAAATTATGCTACGGCAAACGTATCAACCTAAAAATTGCACAGAGTAATTAAGGTAGAATTTGATGTTTCTCTAGGGTTTGATATTTGATGGTTCTCTGCTGAGTCTTTCAGCTCTTTAAACAAAAGGAATTCTAAAAAGCCTTTGGATTAAAGGTGTATGAATAAAAGGTCAAAAGGTCAGCACAAGGAAAACTATTAATAATAATTACAAAGGAGAGAAGAAAAGCATTAGAACCCAGACACCAGGAACATAACTGAATACTGATCCCAAGACTTACATAGACATCTCGCTGCAAAGGTTGGCAAGCTTAGCAGAAAGCATGACACACAGGGCAAATGATATGTCGAGGATCCAAAAATAGCTGATTGTGAATTTCAGAGGAGATTTGAAACAGGCCAAAATAGAGAGGTGGGGAAATTATTAATTAGTTTATTAAAAAATATGGCTTTGATGATTAACTACAATAATTCTTTCTTTAAATCTGAATCCAAGATAGTGTTTGCCAGATTAAGTTCCTAAAATAAGCGAGGATGTTATATATCAAAGTGACCCATATTCTAACGCTCAATGGGGGGGGGGGAAATAAATTAATGTGACAAGGAGGTGAGACAAGTCTACCCACACAGTCCTCTATTTTTGTGTGTGCTCTGCAGACCCTTTCAAAAGAAAATAAATAACAAATCGGAGAGAAGACAAATGGAAATGATTAAAAAAAGAGATGCTATCGGAGGTTAGTTATTAAGCCTAGGTGCCTTATGCAGATAACATCATTTGACAATAGCAGACAAACCAAAGATGAGAATATTTAAAATCTATAAAGGGTACTCCAGGAAAGCTGTAGCAAGAGGCACAGGGCTATCAAATAAGACAGAAAGAGATAATATTGAAGACCACAAAGTGCAGGCCAGGCCACGGGCAATGCTTGACTTGCTTTGGAGAAGAAGAAGACACAGAGTGGCATTTGTGCCATGAAAATAAGAGAACAGAAGATGAAAATAAGCAGAGGGGATCTGAACATTATTGGGAACCAGGATACATATAATTAAGCATTGCCAAGTGCCAATTCATTTGCACATAACAGCTCCCACCACTGCCCACAGCTCCTTCATTAAGGAGTCATTTGAAAGTCCTCAAGGCACAACAGGGGCAAGAAAACTTAATGGGAGTGTTCATATTTCTTATGAGAGGATGATCAATGTCAAGGCGTTTCATCAGTCAGTGTTTTTGTCTTTCAAATAAACGAAGGGAGAAGGTGGCAAACACTGGGCCAGGAGATGGTGCACAGCAGGTTGGAAAAGCACCCACTTTGGCCATCCAGAGCCCAGCTGAAATCAGGTTCTACCATCTCAGCTGCAGGGCTGAGCCACTGACCATCCCACTGGAGTTTCCGTTTTCTTATGTCTGCATCCTAAACTGACGGTGAGAATTAGACGGGGTGATAGATGCAAAGTGCTCAAATACATCTGTAGACTTTAGTGGAAGTAGAATTTTAAAATCTAAAGACTCAGAAAGGGGGGATGGAAAGACAACCTTGAAATAATAAAACAAAATTGAAAAATTTAAACTTGAAAGGTTTAGATGTATTTCTAGGTAGCTACTAGAAATCACTGTGATATGGAGTGTTTCACAAAACAAAACAAAACACAGAAAGCACCTCCCAAGTATGAGAAATATGAGGAGAAAACAGACCACAGACAGCTTCTGGAGACACTCCTCTACAGGCTGGGGGTTGGGGGATGACTCAATTGCAGTCAAAACGTTGGGGCATCATTCAAAGAGAATATGGGAAATGCTCTTCAGGGGATGGCAGAAAGGGTAAAGTATTACTCATTCATTCGTTCATTCATTCATTCCCTCACAGATTTGACAATTATTTACTGTGCTAGGCATAGTGAAATAGTTAAAAGACCTGAGAGGGAAAATAAATTACATAGAAAAAAAGATGAAGAGCACCACACACATTTGTTTTTATTAATTAAATTATGACATGCCGGATGTTGATAGGAAAGGAAGAATCTATATCCAGATATTTAGGGGACCCCTGGCTGGTTCAGTTGGTAGAACATGTGACTCTTGAACTCAGGGTCTTTCAATTGAAGGCCTGCACTGGGTGTAAAGTTTATTTCTAAAAAAAGAAAAGGTGTTCATGGCTTATTTTAAAAAAAAGGGGGGGAAGAATAAATTTAGGGCACTACATATATGACACAGCCTCATGTGAAATTCCTGGTCTGATTTTCATAAATTTGAGAGAAGGTTTTAGTTGGTCTGACTCAACCTGCCATTTGCATTTGGGGAATAGGAGAGAGGATGATTCGCAGAGGTTTTTTGACTTGCCTTTGAGCTGCTTGGAGAATCCATAGTTCATAGCCTTGATGGAAGAGGAAGGGCAGAGATGCATGAATTTAACAACGGTTAACACTCCTTCTGAACAATGTCTAATAGGCCAGCTCGTTATGAATGATGCATAAATAAATTTTAAGCTATTCACTTTATCTTTGATGTAAAAGATCTTTGAAAAGTGTAAATCCTTAAAATTATAGGAGACTATTATTTGCTACTGGTCTAAGAGCTACATGACTCTTTCATACTTATCTGTACCTACAGAGCTAGCACCCAGCACAGTGCCCTGCACAGAAATGGCATTTCATACTTGTGGAACTTAATTAAGTACCTTTTATCTTTCAGCAACCCTGTTTACTTACATTTTTACCCTACACTCTGTAAATGTATTTCACAGATACACTTAGACTAATAAATTAAATCCCAGAGTGTTCTTTCAAACATATTAATAGCTAACAAGAGGAGGCTAAAGTAATATTATCTCCAGCCTCTAACATAAACACTAAGAAATATTTCTCTAAATTAAAAAAAAAATAGACAAAATAGTGACTTGTCAACCAGGCAGCATAGTTGAGTTAATCCAGTAAAAACCTCTTTAAGGATTTCTTCCCATGGCAGCAAAACTAAACAAGAAAATATAAAACAAGTATTACTGTATTTAAGAAATACTTATAATGTCAAAATGACATATGGTTTCTATAGTTATAATGTTGCTATCACTCAGCAAGTGGCTGAATAAATTAGAAATAGAGCACAATATTATTCATTTTTTAAAAATAACGCAACACAAAAGGTTGCCAAGATACTGAGCTTTTATCATCTCTAACGCTTGTTCTCCTGGTTACTTTTGTTCTGTCTACCCTAAGTGACGATGTTTGTTGCTATAGTTAAATCCAGTTTTCATTTTTAGTGCTGTTGCATGCTGCTTAGATGCACAAAAGGATAACAACACTGTGTCTTCAGGCAAAATTCCTCTATCAGGGTGCAACTTAAGCTTATTTCCGAGTAATTTTTTTGTTTATTTTATTCTATTTTTTATTTTTATTTATTTATTTATTTATTTATTTTTATTTAAGCATATAATGTAGCCCCACCACCCTCTCCCAACACCCCTCCCCCCCGCTCCCCTCAGTTTGTTTTATGGCATTAAGAATCTCTTTTGGTTTGTCTCCCTCCTGGTCCCATCTTGTTTTATTTATTCTTTTCCTACCCCCTTAACCCCCACCCCCGTTGCATCTCCACTTCCTCATATCAGGGAGATCATATGATAGTTGTCTTTCTCCGATTGACTTATTTTGCTAAGCATAATGCCCTCTAGTTCCATCCATGTCGTCCGAGTAATTTTTAAAAGTCTAAAAGGCATCAAGAATGCTTAGTTTGTGCCCAGTTTTTTTTTTCAGAAAAAAATATTTTCTCACTTTTCTGGTAATTGTGTTATGTGTAGAGAATTCTCTTTTTCACCCTTATGTATTATTTCTATATGATATGTTGTATGCAGTACTGGCTACACATTGAAATTTTGCCTGGTAAGGGTTAATAGTTAATGGATCTCATCTTCATAAAGATTTTATCTTTGATCACGGGTTTAACAACCTTAAATAAATTCAGTTTATATATTCAAAGAATCTATAGCTTAAAGGATGGGCCCAGACAACTAAATTGCAATGGTTATTGCTGGGAAGTGGAATCTGTAGGGAAGAAGGGAAAATTTTTATTATATATGTATATACATATATATATATAACTTAAATAAATATATATAGTGACATAAACTTATATATATCTACATGTGTAACTCAGTGATATAAATATACATATACCTATAAATAACTAAATATATAATTCAGATCAAAAGTGTTTTTTTATACTTTTAAAACTCTCTCTACTAAATGGCTTTTTTGTTTCAGAAAAATAGTAATACATGTCGAAAAAAATACAGTTTGAAAACTGGCATAATCAGGGTCTAAGGTGCTTTGGAGACAAATCCTTCAGTATTGAAGAAAGAGGTGCAAGTCTTGGAAATAGGAATCAGAAAATGGCATGTGGGTAAAGAAGAAAGCAAAGCAGTGAGTAATGATAAATCAGCTTTTAGCTGATATATTACTTTCTTTAATTCCCTTCTCTGCCCTTTCTGTATTCCACCTACCATTAGAAAATATTCATGTTTCATCATTACTGTCCATCATCTCTTTCAAGCCTCAGTTCTCAAGACACATGTCCATCATTTTTTCATGAGATTACTAGAAATGCCTTTTTTGGGAAGTCTATCCTGAATAATTCCATCCTATTTTAAAAACCTGTACTTAGTTTTAAAAAATCAACTACAGAGATTCAAGGTTAGAGAAAATCCAGATTCATATCAGTATTTGTGTGCCAAAGTGTGATGCAACTGCCAACACTTAATGCATCTATGAACTACATCTCTGGTCAGCTTCATAGAGCTGTAGGTCTTAGACCAAGAAAGACAATGGTGTCAGTGTGTCCTCAGATTGTATGCACACCTTTGAAGTATTATGACTGCCACAGTGACATATTCAAACATATTCATAAAGACAGACCAAAATGGTTATCATCTGGAATTCTGAAGAAAATTGGCATATTTAACTTGAGATAAAGAAGATTTGATATATGTGATCTCTTTCTTCATGTATTTGAAGGATTTCATGTGAAAGAAGGAATAGAAATGTTATTTGTGATCCAAAAAGAAAGTACTAGGATGAGTGGGGAGGTGGCAAAAATAGGTTCTCAACTCAACATGAGAACTTTCTAATAACTAATGTTAAAGAAAAATTATCCTGACACTTATTAAAAATGATAAGGAAGAACTTCATCAAGATTATTGCAAAGGGGGTATTGAACAGGGGAGAGTGATTAGGTTCAACTCCAAATACAACAAAGGCAGTTGGGGATTTATAGCCAAGAAGCAGAGGGAGGGGTCAGTGGATGGAAATTTACTAAAAGGAGACATCAAGAAGAGGGGGATTCTTACTAAACTTACTTAATAGGATTCTTATGGAAGCAGAGAGAGGGATTAGATATAAAGGGTGGGGATAAGGAATCTGATCAGCTCTCAAGGGTGATCTATCAAGGTGACATCCATCAAGGCTGGGATTCTTGATAAACTGACTTAGCAGAATTCTTGTTAAAACTGGGATTTTGCACAGATGGGCACAGAGACCTAGTTGAGAAGAGGGCTCAAAGGAGCTTAACTGAAGTTTAGTCAAAGAGAGAGTCTTCGTCAATAATGGTTATAATAATGATAGCAATATTATCTTTTTTACACAAATGATGATATTGAAGCATACAGATGTTAAACTTCCCAAGGTCACTCACCTAATGAGCTGGGATTCAAACTCAGAATGCAATAACCCTAGAGCTCCAACAGTCAACCATGGAATCTTTCCACCTGTATCTTAGAAGAATCCACCCTATAAGATGAAAAGCTTCTTCTCAGAGTTCATCTTCAGCTATAGATTATTTAATCAATGATACCAAAGAAGAATTCTGAATCGGACAGGAGGAAAAGTGATCGCTGAGGTATATTCTAACTTTAAGTATCCATGGTTTTATGATGATGATTGCTTTCATTTTTAATCTGGGCAAGGAGGTATCTCAAAATAATCTAACCTTTCTCTATATCCTTTCAAACAGTTGTGATTTTTTTGTCTTTTTTAAAATTATAGCCATTCTAATAAATGTAAGATGATATCTTGTTGTTGTGGGGAAAATGATGACTATAGTTAATAATTTTTGTAACTATGGTTAACAATATATTGCACATTTGAAAGTTACTAAGAGAAAAGATTTTAAGAGTTCTCATCACAAGAAAAAATGTATAACTATATGTGGTGATGGATGTTAACTTGTCTTATTGTGATGATCACTTCACAATATGTTGTGCATCTGAAACTAATCAAGTGTTATATCTCAGTTATCTCTATCTCAATAAAATAATCAATGCATATGTACAAGCCTACAAAAAACTAACATAACACCCTCATTTTATTTTTTTAATGTTTGTTTCTTGTGAAGTGTGATTTAATCAGTAATTTTAAGAGAAATGACAAGATTATTTTTTTATTGAACTGTATCTGACACACAATGTCACATTAGTTTCAGGTGTACAACATAGATTTGAAAACTCTATACATTGTTTTCCACTCACCACAAATGTAGTCACCATCTGTCGCCATACAACACATTACAACACTATTGACTATATTCCCTATGCTATACCTTTCAATCTTGACTTATTCATTCTATACTTGGAAGCCTGGACCTCCCACTCCCCTTCACCCATTTTGCCTATCCTTCCATTTCTCTTCCCTTTGACAATCATCAACTTGTTCTCTGTATTTATGGGTCTGTTTATACCATTTTTTAATACTCTCATTTTAGAGGTGATAAAACTGAAACTAAGAAACATAAGATGAATTGTCCATGATCACATAGTAGGTTTGTGACAAAACAGATAGTAGGTAATATCCACTGACTCATGGGCCTGAGATTGTGCTTGTCTATTATTTTGTAATGATCAAATCCATACCCATACATTTTGTTGACTAATTTTCCTTTAACAGTATTTTTTTCATTCTTGCAGAAGTGCAGGAAAGTGCAGCATTGCCCAACACAACCAATACAAAGGATTCTTGGCTTTCAAGATCCTCAGAAGTCTGGTCTTTAGCTGTCCTTGGAGTGGATGGATTTTATTCAATGTCAGGAAAAAGAGTAATCTGAAGGATTTTTCCACTAAAGTATTATTAGCCCCTTAAGTGGTCCAAGATATCTGCAATTTGAAAGATGATCTGCTACTCCAAATGAGGCTAGAAGAGGAGTTTCAGTGGGGATGACTTTGCTATTTAAGTAAAAGGAGCTCTTTTTGGGATAGAAATATCTATGACCTTGCAGAAGAAAAGGAATAGCTCATCTTCCTGCATACTTCCAAGTTATTGATCCAGAAGCCTAAGAACCACATGTACCACATTTTTTTAAAATTACAGCTGACTCTAGACATGCTGAGATAATTTCAGGCTTCATAAGCTCTTCTCAGATCTAGCTGCACTTAGATTATTTTATTCTCCCAAGGGTTATATCATGCATGTATGGAGAGTTTTTAGTTCCAATCAACTGTGTCAATAGGAAGCTACTGGAGTTTCCTCTACCATCTCATTTACCATCTCCTAGAGTCTGGGCAACTGGACAATCAGCATAGCAGAGCTCTGCACAAGGTACTACCACATAACATCTGCTAATGGCTATTCAGTTTCATGGACCACTAATCAGGAAACCTGAACATCTAGGTTCAATTCCACAGACAAACTCTTCAGGGCTTCTTTTCCAAAGTGAAGTATGGTAGTTTATGGAGCTAAATTATTTAGGTAATCTTGGGGAAAAGAAACAACTAAGAACAATGGCAATGAATTTCATTTTTTTTTTATTTTGTACTTAATAAATAATGTATTACGTTTTGACGAAAATCCAAACATTTGTTGGTAATTCCGCAGTGCTGGATTGAAGTAAACAAAAATAATTTGCAAAGTGCCTACTTTGGAAGGATGGGAGCTAAAATGTTATTTTTAATTATAGTTTAAATTATTCCTAATAACTTAAGCAAGAACAGGAATAATACTGAAAAAAAGCTTTTACAACATTGTGACAAAAGATTACAAGTTGGGCTTTGTTAAAATATGTGACTCATAGGAACACGGGATAAATTATGCCTTTCCAGCCCTAGTGATGCTCAATTTCAAAGCTAAAAGATGCTTTATATTTTGGATGGGATGATGAAAGGGCTGCACAGGAGCTTTGTTACCGCCTCAGGGAACCGGTTCTCAAAAGTAATAGGGAAATAACTCTGAAGCACTCCCTATGAGCAAACTATTAGTGTTTCTGGGTTCAATATAGGAGGTGGACTTTGTGCGGAGAGTGGAGATATCAGAAAGTCATTTCAGAGTAGAGGCATGTCTCTTGGAGAGTTAGATTTCTCTGATTCTTTTTTATTTTTTTGAAGATTTTACTTATTTATTTGACAGACCATAAACAGGGGGGAGCAGCAGAAGAAGAGGGAGAAGCAGGCTCGCTGTCCAGCAGGAAGCCTGATGCAGGGCTGAATCCCAGGACCCTGGGATCATGACTTGGGCCAAAGGCAGACACATAACCATCTGAGCCATCCAGGGGCCCCGATTTCTCTGAGTCTCATGTTATGCTTTCTTCAGGAATAATTAGAGAAACTGAGAGGACTTTATCAAATGATAAGTGTGTATAGATGCTGTTATTTCAAAAGAACAGGTGCTTGGTGGAAAGTCAGTTAGCAAAGTGGGAAGAACACCAAGTTTGGAGTGAAAGGATTGTCTAGCTTTGAGTTCCAGCTCTGCCATGTTTTATCAGAGTAACTTTGACAAAATTAACTTCTTCCCCCTCTCCTCTTTTGTTTAGGTCCCTTGTAGGAAAAAAAAAAAGTCAACAGTAACTTTTACATAGTTTGCTGTAAGAATCAAATGAGATACTACAGATGAATCATAAATGGTGAAGAGTTATGCCAATCACTTACCAGATTTTTTAAAGTATTTATTTTCTTGTGAAATGTTCCAGTATTTGAAATGGTAGGAACTAGAAGGGATATATGTATCTAATGACATTTTGTTTAAAATGCTGCTAGTCCTGTCAATTTGCTTGTTATAATGGCCACACCTTCTTTTCTTTGTTATCACACATACCATTTTCATTCTAAATGTAGTGGCTTAGGACACTGATTCTGAATCCAAACTCATGAGTTTGGCTCTCATTTCTGACACTTACTAGTGACCTATGTTAATTAATCTTATTTATAATTTCCTTATATTTCCTCCCTATAAATGGGGATAATAATAACACTACTTACCCTACTACTTACTTAGTTTGGAGGATTTATTTGAGGATTAAATGGCATATCTGTCACGTTCTCAGTACAACACTTCACACATAGTAAGGAACCAACCACGTTGGCTATTTTTATTATTTTCACACCAGCTCGCTGAGGCAAATAAAATAGAAACACTTACCCCACTTAAAGGCAACTTAATCCTCCCACCTGTGTCCCCCAGCCCATCCATTTCTTGTTCTTCAAAGACCTTGCTTCTTCTTACACCTTTCCCTTTTCACCTTTCTGAGAACCTTCCATGTTCAATGTTTATTGTATGCAACCTTTAAACTTCATAAATTTCAATTCTCCATCACTAAACAAGTCTTTGGATAGACCATGAGAATTGATGTATCTATCTAATGAACTTTCTTTACCCTCTTTTTTCTTGCCTTTCATGCCTCAGATAATCCCAAATAAACTATCTTTTTTTTCTGGGGGGGGGAGTTAAATCTGTGATAATACTTATGTGTAATATAAATGCATGTCCAACTCCTTGATTCTATAACTTCTCTGTCTCCTTCGAACTCCCTCACCATAACTTTTTTCTTAATCATCTTTTATTTTTGCTCTGTGTTATTTGAGAAGACTCCTTCATTTTCTTGGCTTCATTGATAGTCTCTATGAAGATGACTCAAAAATTCCTATCATGTGACCTGATCTCTGATCCAACTTTTTACTGAATGGTTCATCTCAAAAATAAAAAAAATAGAATATTTACTCTAAATACCAAGTTTTAACTAAAAATTAGCCCTTTCTTCTAATCTACCTATCTCTGTTCATAGTGTTTTCATTGTCCCAGCTCCTTGGATTTGAAACTATAAAGTTACCTTTGACTCATTCCTCCTCTTTATTCACTATGTTATGTAAATATAGAGAACTCCATAGTTTTACTTATAAAGAATTATTTTGTTCTTCAACTTCTTCCTAGCTCCATTGTTATGGACCACATTTCAACCATAATCAAATGACAATTACAGCCCTTTCTTTATCTTTTCTAAAATTTCTGTTGGTTTCTCACCCAATTTTTCTGATTATAATTAACAGCCAAATTAATTATCTTTACATGGGTTTCCATATTATGAGTCCCCGACTGAAAGCCTAAATGTCCATCAGTGTTAATATATCAAATCTAAATGCCAGTGCCTAGTTTTCAGCTTTCCCATTACCTAAAAAAGACCTAGATACAAATGTTCATATCTCATTACTTTGTAACACTCCTGCCCTATTCAGGTTTACCTCTTTAATGCTCCTCAAAAACATTTTGCAGCTTTCTTTACTCACATCTGCTACTTCTATATGAGGAGATGTCTCTCCTATCACCAATACAAATTCTACTACTCTATATCAGTCAGCTTTGTATAAAATACACTAGGGCAACAAGCAATTCCTAGTTCTTAGTGGTTTACAACAACAAAAAATTCTCACTCATGCTGCACTAATGTCAATCGCTCTGTGATTCTCTATATAATCTCTATGCTAGTTTCAAACTGAGAGAGCTGTCTTACCTGGGGCATTGACATTCTTCTTGTAGAGGGTGCAAAAAACCAAAATAGTAGGGGTTGCTAAAGCTCTTGCTCAAATTGTAACATTTCACATCTGCTTACATTTCTCCAGACAAAGCAAGTCACTTAGTGAAGCTTGATGTCAGTAGGATGGTCAGTAAACGGGTCTACAACTGAAGGGTTTTGATGTGTGCATATTACAACACAAAAAGGATGGCTTTTCACATGAACAGGCACGGAAAATCCTATGGCCAAGATGTCACAGAATTAGGATATACTTCCATAAAAAGGGGCAGTTAATACTTTGAAAATGTATAAAGTCTACTACAGTTTACTCTCTTTGCCACAAATATTTGTTTTCCTCTCTTTTGCCTGCAAAATATGCCCACAAAATATACTCCTGCCCTCCTCAAGAAAGAAAACTGAACACATAAGATCAACACTCTAATCTTATGATATTCTGTATCTATATCAGGTCAGGCCATGGTTGCTCTTGATTCATATATCTATGAACTAAAAAGACAAATTATATGCCCATCATATACCCTATGGTAGTACAGGAATATCAAAATACTGGGAAATATTTATATTTGGAAAGGAGAAAATAAGCAGCATATGGCAGGGATGGGCCAATAATAATGTTCAACTGTTGTTAGAGGGAAGTTATGAAGCATGCTACCATGGACAGGAAGTGAGTTCTGAATCAGACCCTGGGTCTACTCCTTCAGACCAGCTCCCTGGTATACTGTTCCCTGTCTTCTCCAGGGCCCACTGACTTGTTTCATTTATGAATTCATGGAGTACTAGTAATAAGTGTTATCACATTTTGTATGTTTATTTTAAACATTCTCATTTATTTCATGCATATTAATATTATCTCTCTAAACAATTTTTTATTAAAGATTTTATTTATTTATTTGACAGAGAGAGAGGGAGAGATCACACGTAGGCAAAGAGAGAGAGGGAAGCAGGCTCCCCGCTGAGCACAGAGCCCGATGCGGGACTCGATCCCAGGACCCTGGGATCACGACCTGAGCCGAAGGCAGAGGCTTTAACACACTGAGCCACCCAGGCACCCCATCTCTATAAACAATTTTTAACTCCTTAATTTAGTGGTACTGAATCTTAACAGTGCTGCAAATGCATAATAATGCATGTAATAGCATTTAGGGCAAACTACTAAAAGTACAGTAAAAAGACACGACCATTTGATTCAAGCTGACTCTTCCGAAGGATAAGCTGGTCCACCAAAAAGAGTTTCAAAAGTCACACCTTTATAAGAATTATGTATGTAACAAAGGGTGCAAAGGTGTATATAACAGGCTGATACTCACTTTTTTAAAGTGCAGATATGGCCATTTGACTGTGGGTCTCTTGATTTCATGCATGTTTTATAGGTCTGGGTTTTGTTTATGTTTTTATTATGGAGATGTTATTGGTACAGGGAAGTGATAGCAGCACCAGTAAACCCGAGCAGCCAGTTGTCCTAGCACCTGCCTGGCCCTCACCTTAAAATGTGACTTTGAGAACGAATAACTTTATCCAAAGCTCCATTTGTAGATTAAGGAAATTATACTCTACCCCTCACTGTCCCCAAGTTGTCATGAGACTACCTAAAGGGACATAATCAACTGAGTCCTTTCTTGTTTGAGTAAAGAAAATTTCATTGTGATTATTAAAGTCAGGCCTAGATAAAGCTGTAAAGTAAGCAGGTGTGCCTTTAGGTTCTTTGGTCTCTATATGTTCTTACATGAAGTTAGGAAAGAGAGAATACTTAATAAATAATTATGTTTGGTTGTGTTAGTAAGGAGATGATGTTGGAAAATGAGCCATTCATGATCTCCTCTGGAATACCATAAAAAATACTTCTCGCCACTTAAAAGTGTAGAAAACTGTCTCCCCACACAATCCTGTGAGATAGATGTTAATAAATATTTCTTGTTTTGGTTTGGTTTGGGGTTTTATTTTTAGAGGGAGAAGGAGAGAGAGAATCTTAAGCATGGAGACTGATGCAGGGCTACGTTTCACAATTGTGAGATCATGACCTGAGCCAAAATCAGGAGTCTGACGCTTAACCAACTGAGCCACCCCAGTGCCCCAGGAATTATTGATCATACAAAGACTATACTATCCAATAGAATTCAGAGCAAACTGCACTGCCAGGCAGATGGATTGTGAATCTGAATCTTCTCTTCTAATTGGAGTCTTCATAAAACTCATATTTCTCACAGCTGTGTTATTTCTTAATGACATTTCCTTAGTTTTATTCTGCCCTTTACTATAGAACATACATATAATATCTACCCTATTCTAGGTATTACCATATTTTGAGATGGTGTGGAGATTTTTCAGTTTAGCATTTTATGTGGGCAAAGGCGTAGAAGAAATGAGAAAATTATCAAGCTGGTATACAACTGAAGAGTTCTGATGTGTGCATATTATACACTGGCAAAACACAAATGGACTTCAGATGTTATGAGATGCCAAGAAGCCTGGGAAGATTGTAAACTCTATATCAGAGGCTAGTACTTCCTATCCTGAAGTGCTAACAAAAAAATTAACACCTTCCAAGAGTTCCACATTAAAAGTCAGCCTTTTGGTAAGGATGCTAGCTGTTTCTTATAAGGTGATACTAATAATAGCTTACATTTGTTGAAGGTTTACTATATATCAGGCACAATTCTCAGCACATTGCCTGTATTAACACATTTAATCCTGTAATAGCATGGAGGTATGTACTATTATTATTCCCATTTTGAGATGAGAAATTGAAGCAAAAAAAAAAAAAAAGTAAGTAATCTGCCTACAGTTATTCACTCAGGTTCCAATCCAAGAAGTTTGATTTTATACATGTGCATTAACCACTATGCAAAATAGTTTTTCCAGGGATCACAGTTATTTTGAAAACAGGAACAGAGTAACTGCTACAAACCTGAATATGGTGTTGTCATGAGGACTGACGTTCATTGCCATCATCTTTATGAAAGTCTTGTTTTCCTAGTCAGACCTGAATCAATGGCCAGCCTGTTCACAGGGCCTGCAAGTTTCGTGGCATATATAAAATTCCCTGGAGTCTATGAGCCAGATTGTCTTCTCTGTGTATCACTGGAGACCAGGGTATGATAAAGAGACCTAAATTGATATGGAAATAGATTTTCATAGAAGGATTAACGTTTCCTTTCATTCATTTGAGACATCATCATCTGAAATGTGTAACAGTGATTAGTTTTCTATTGTATATGTGTAGAGTAGAAACTCTGCAAGGCAAATTCATAGTGTAAATAAGTTTTAAAGCAAATATTTAACACTTAGAATAGTAATATGCACATAGAAATTAGGGATTCTGATATTAGTTACAGGTTATTAGTTACATTCTGATATTAGTTACAATCTTATTCCCACCCCTCCAGACATTATTATTATTACTTGATCCTTTAGTAAACGTCCCAGATTTCTCACTTCCTCTTCATCCTAGAGCTCTCTACTCATTCACTTTATATTTGTTGCTATCTGGTAACTTATCTACCTTTTTTTTTTAATCTCTGAAATATATCCCTGATCTAATTATCTTATGTCTAAAATCCATCTCTTCTCTTCTTATCTATTAGTATATACTTTGTAGCCAGATTTTCCTTCTCGAGCTCCTATACCTACTTTATTTTTTAAAGATTTTATTTATTTATTTGACAGATAGAGATCACAAGTAGGCAGAGAGACAGGCAGAGAGAGAGGGAGGAAGCAGGCTTCCTGCTGAGCAGAGAGCCTGATGCAGGGCTGGATCGAAGGACCCTGAGGTTATGACCTGAGCCAAAGGCGGAGGCTTTAACCCACTGAGTTACCCAGGCACCACTACTATAACTACTTTAAACATTTCCAACAAATATTGTTGGAAATGCAGAATGATGTGATGCCTCTCAGCATTTTAACATCAGGATACACAAAAGAAAATGAGTTTGGCTAAGAATTTGTACATTATTTCATTCATTCATTCAATGAATGAAATAATTTTTTAAGCACCCGCTCAAAAAATCTGCCTGTCTACCAGGCACTCTTGCAGCATTAAGATGTCCATGTGCACAACAAATCCCAACCCTCTGGTAATTTCACCAGTGAGTGAGAATTCTTCTTCAAAGGGATCCACCTTTCATTGATGTTAGTTTTTCTACTTGACACATTACATTAGGCCTGCTGCTCCAACCAAGGCTATAAACCAGGTAACAGTTATGACGAATTGCCTTGTTATCCTGAGGTCTCCACTTTTGCCCAGTTCAGTTCTGACGTCAATGCTGGCACTCACAATTCTTGAGTCTTGTGTATGTCTGACTTAGTTTTTGAAAAAAGTACAACATTCTCTCATGGCTGGTGATGAACAAGCAGCTGTCATCTATGCTGATATAAGCTGGATAAACTTCATAAACTTGAATCTGGCAAAATAACAGTGCTTGAGGATGCTTTCTTAGCTCATGTTGTCTGCCATTGCCAAGCTTGGTTGGGCAACATCAAAACTGAAAGAAAGATCTCAGAACAGTTAGATGCAATATTGAAAGATGTTGTAACCATTTTTTTTGGCTGGTATTGAAACTTAAGTTCATGTAGATTCAAATAAAATACCAGTTGTTTCTTCTAGCAATCATTTCCATTTGTAAAATATATATTCTCATATTCCTAACATAGAGTAATTGTGTTAAAAATAAATGTTCCTGGGCACCTGGGTGGCTCAGAGGGTTAAAGCCTCTGCCTTTGGCTCAGGTCATAATCTCAGGGTGCTGGGATCGAGCTGCATTGGGCTCTCTGCTCAGCAGGGAGTCTGCTTCTCTTCTTCTCTGCAGCCTCTCTGTCTACTTGTGATTTCTGTCTGTCAAATAAATAAATAAAAATCTTTTAAAAAATAAAGGTTCCCTATTCCTTGGTTTAAATAGATATATATATATATAGGGGGGAGGAGTCAAGATGGTGGAGAAGTAGGAGGCTGAGAAGACATCAGCCAGCAGGAGATCAGCTAGATAGCCTATCAAACCATTCCGGACACCTACGAATCCAACAGGAGATCGAAGAGAAGAAAAACAACAATTCTAGAAACGGAAAATCGACCACTTTCTAAAAGGTAGGACCAGCAGAGAAGTGAATCCAACGCGTCGGGAAGATAGACCCCAGGGGGAGGGGCCGGCTCCCGGCAAGCGGCGGAGCACAAAATCAGAACTTTTAAAAGTCGACTCCACGGAGGGACATCGCTCCAGAGGCTAAACTGGGGTGAAGACCTCGTGGGGACAGCGTGGACTCAGGTCCCACGGGGTCACAGAAGGATCGGGGGTATCTGAGTGTCGCAGAGCTCACAGGTATTAGAGCAGGGAAGCCGGCTGCGGAGACAGAGCTGAGGTTTCCTGGAGCCGTGGTCTGTGACATGGGCCGGTGCTCTGTGCGAGGGGTCCCCACAAGATCCAGGGAGACTCGGACCCGGGAGAGCTCAGGGATCTACGGGGTTCGGAGACTCCAGGTGGGATTCTGCCAGAGACAGAGACGCTTGGTCACAGGCTGGGTGAGCTCGGAGCACTCCCAGAAGTCAGTGACACGGGACTGATGACGCACGATTTTCTCTGAGCGCGGCCGGAGGCTGGGGAGACGGGAGGGATTAAGCGCTTTTCTCTGAAGGCGCACTGAAGACTGGGGCCCCTAGCTCTCGCTCCTCGGAAGCGGAGATTGGGAGGCCGCCATTGTCATTCCCGTCCTCCAGGACTCTACAGAAAGCCCGTTCAGGGAACAAAAGCTCCTGAAAGCAAACCTGAGAGGATTACTTAGCCCGGCCCCTGGTAAGGGCGGTGCAACTCCGCCTGGGGCAAAGACACCTGAGAATCACTACAACAGGCCCCTCCCCCAGAAGATCAAAGAAATCCAGCCAAGACCAAGTTCACTTAACAAGGAGAACAGCTGATTGTTATCTGGACAAAATGACAAGGCGGAAAAACTCACCACAAAAAAAAGAACAAGAGGCAGGACCGAAGGCTAGGGACCTAATCAATACAGACATTGGTAATATGTCAGATCTGGAATTCAGGAGGACGATTCTCAAGGTTCTAGCCAGGCTTGAAAAAGGCATGGAAGATATTAGAGAAACACTGTCAGGAGAAATAAAAGCCCTTTCTGGAGAAATAAAAGAACTAAAGTCTAATCAAGTTGAAATAAAAAAAGCTATTAATGAGGTGCAATCAAAAATGGAATCTCTTACTGCTAGGATAAATGAGGCAGAAGAAAGAATTAGTGATATAGAAGACGAAATGACAGAGAATAGAGAAGCTGAGCAAGAGAGAGACAAACAACTACTGGACCATGAGGGGAGAATTCGAGAGATAAGTGATGCCATAAGATGAAACAACATTAGAGTAATTGGGATTCCAGAAGAAGAAGAAAGAGAAATAGGAGCAGAAGGTATACTGGAGAGGATTATTGTAGAGAATTTCCCTAATATAGCAAGGGGAACAAGCATCAAAATCCAGGAGGTGCAGAGAACACCCCTCAATATCAATAGGAATCGACCCACACCCCGCCATCTAAATTTACAAGTCTTAGCAACAAAGAGAAAATCCTGAAAGTAGCACGGGACAAGAAGTCTGTAACATACAATGGTAAAAATATTAGATTGGCAGCCGACTTATCCACAGAGACCTGGCAGGCCAGAAAGAACTGGCATGATATATTCAGAGCACTAAACGAGAAAAACATGCAGCCAAGAATACTTTATCCAGCTAGGTTATCATTGAAAATAGAAGGAGAGATAAAAAGCTTCCAGGACAAACAAAAACTGAAAGAGTTTGTAAACACCAAACCAGCTCTCCAGGAAATATTGAAAGGGGTCCTCTAAGCAAAGAGAGACCCTAAAAGTATTATCAGAAAGGAACAGAGACAATATACAGTAACAATCACCATACAGGCAATACAATGGCACTAAATTCATATCTCTCATTAGTTACCCTGAATGTAAATGGGCTAAATGCCCCAATCAAAAGACACAGGGTTTCAGAATGGATAAAAAACAAAACCCATCAATATGCTGCCTACAAGAAACTCATTTCAGACCTGAAGACACCTCCAGATTGAAAGTGAGGGGGTGGAAAAAAATTTACCATGCTAATGGACATCAGAAGAAAGCTGGGGTGGCAATCCTTATATCAGATCAATTAGATTTTAAGCCAAAGACTATAATAAGAGATGAGGAAGGACACTACATCATACTCAAAGGGTCTGCCCAACAAGAAGATCTAACAATTTTAAATATCTATGCCCCTAACATGGGAGCAGCCAACTATATAAACCAATTAATAACAAAATCAAAGAAACACATTGACAAGAATACAATAATAGTTGGAGACTTTAACACACCCCTCACTGAAATGGACAGATCATCCAAGCAAAAGATCAACAAGGAAATAAAGGTCTTAAATGACACACTGGACCAGATGGACATCACAGATATATTCAGAACATTCCACCCCAAAGCAACAGAATACACATTCTTCTCTAGTGCCCATGGAACATTCTCCAGAATAGATCACATCCTGGGTCATAAATCAGGTCTCAACAGGTATCAAAAGATTGGGATCGTTCCTTGCATATTTTCAGACCACAATGCTCTGAAGCTAGAACTCAATCACAAGAGGAAATTTGGACAGAGCACAAATACATGGAGACTCAACAGCATCCTTCTAAAGAATGAATGGGTCAACCAGGAAATTAAAGAAGAATTGAAAAAAACCATGGAAACAAATGATAATGAAAACACAACGGTCCAAAATCTGTGGGACACAGCAAAGGCAGTCCTGAGAGGAAAATATATAGCGATACAAGCCTATCTCAAGAAACAGGAAAGGTCTCAAATACACAACCTAACCCTACACCTAAAGGAGCTCGAGAAAGAACAACAAAGAAAGTCTAAACCCAGCAGGAGAAGAGAAATAATAAAGATCAAAGCAGAAATCAATGAAATAGAAACCAAAAAAAC
>ML104521.1:293609-410133 GCA_003697995.1 Taxidea taxus jeffersonii | reverse complement strand
CCAACAAGAAGATCTAACAATTTTAAATATCTATGCCCCTAACATGGGAGCAGCCAACTATATAAACCAATTAATAACAAAATCAAAGAAACACATTGACAAGAATACAATAATAGTTGGAGACTTTAACACACCCCTCACTGAAATGGACAGATCATCCAAGCAAAAGATCAACAAGGAAATAAAGGTCTTAAATGACACACTGGACCAGATGGACATCACAGATATATTCAGAACATTCCACCCCAAAGCAACAGAATACACATTCTTCTCTAGTGCCCATGGAACATTCTCCAGAATAGATCACATCCTGGGTCATAAATCAGGTCTCAACAGGTATCAAAAGATTGGGATCGTTCCTTGCATATTTTCAGACCACAATGCTCTGAAGCTAGAACTCAATCACAAGAGGAAATTTGGACAGAGCACAAATACATGGAGACTCAACAGCATCCTTCTAAAGAATGAATGGGTCAACCAGGAAATTAAAGAAGAATTGAAAAAAACCATGGAAACAAATGATAATGAAAACACAACGGTCCAAAATCTGTGGGACACAGCAAAGGCAGTCCTGAGAGGAAAATATATAGCGATACAAGCCTATCTCAAGAAACAGGAAAGGTCTCAAATACACAACCTAACCCTACACCTAAAGGAGCTCGAGAAAGAACAACAAAGAAAGTCTAAACCCAGCAGGAGAAGAGAAATAATAAAGATCAAAGCAGAAATCAATGAAATAGAAACCAAAAAAACTATAGAACAAATCAATGAAACTAGGAGCTACTTCTTTGAAAGAATTAATAAGATTGAGAAACCGCTGGCCAGACTTATCCAAAAGAAAAGAGAAAGGACCCAAATAAATAAAATCATGAATGAAAGAGGAGAGATCACAACCAACACCAAACAAATACAAACAATCATAAGAACATATTATGAACAACTCTATGCCAACAAATTCGACAATCTGGAAGAAATGGATGCTTTCCTAGAGACATATAAACTGCCAAAACTGAACCAGGAAGAAATAGAAAACCTGAATAGGCCCATAACCAGTAAGGAGATTGAAACAGTCATCCAAAATCTCCAAACAAACAAAAGCCCAGGGCCAGATGGCTTCCCAGGGGAATTCTACCAAACGTTTAAAGAAGAATTAACTCCTATTCTCCTGAAACTGTTCCAAAAAATAGAAATGGAAGGAAAACTTCCAAACTCATTTTATGAGGCCAGCATCACCTTGATCCCCAAATCAGACAAGGATCCCAACAAAAAAGAGAATTACAGACCAATATCCTTGATGAACACAGATGTGAAAATTCTCACCAAAATACTAGCCAATAGGATCCAACAGTACATTAAAAGGATTATTCACCACGACCAAGTGGGATTTATTCCAGGGCAGCAGGGTTGGTTCAACATCCGCAAATCAATCAATGTGATACAGTACATCAACAAAAGAAAGAACAAGAACCATATGATACTCTCAATAGATGCTGAAAAAGCATTTGATAAAGTGCAACATCCCTTCCTAATCAAAACTCTTCAAAGTGTAGGGATAGAAGGCCCATACCTCAATATTATCAAAGCCATCTATGAAAAACCCACTGCAAGTATCATTCTCAATGGAGAAAAACTGAGAGCTTTTCCATTAACGTCAGGAACATGGCAGGGATGTCCGCTATCACCACTGCTATTCAACATAGTACTAGAAGCCCTAGCCTCAGCAATCAGACAACAAAAAGAAATGAAAGGCATCCAAATCGGCAAAGAAGAAGTCAAACTATCGCTCTTTGCAGATGATATGATACTATATGTGGAAAACCCAAAAGGCTCCACTCCAAAACTGCTAGAGCTTGTACAGGAATTCAGTAAAGTGTCAGGATATAAAATCAATGCACAGAAATCAGTTGCATTTCTTTACACCAACAACAAGACAGATGAAAGAGAAATTAAGGAGTCAATCCCATTTACAATTACACCCAAAACCATAAGATACCTAGGAATAAACCTCACCAAAGAGGCAAAGAATCTATACTCAGAGAACTATAAAGTACTCATGAAAGAAATTGAGGAAGACACAAAGAAATGGAAAAAGGTTCCATGCTCATGGATTGGAAGAATAAACTTTGTGAAAATGTCTATGCTACCTAAAGCTATCTACACATTTAATGCAATGCCTACAAAATCCCATCCAATTTTTTCAAAGAAATGGAACAAATAATCCTAAAGTTTATATGGAACCAGAAAAGACCTCGAATAGCCAAAGGAATATTGAAAAAGAAAGCCAAAGTTGGTGGCATCACAATTCCAGACTTTAAGCTCTACTACAAAGCTGTCATCATCAAGACAGTATGGTACTGGCACAAAAACAGACACATAGGTCAATGGAACAGAATAGAGAGCCCAGAAATAGACCCTCAACTCTATGGTCAACTAATCTTCGACAAAGCAGGAAAGAATATCCAATGGAAAAAAGATAGCCTCTTCAACAAACGGTGTTGGGAAAATTGGACAGCCAAATGCAGAAAAATGAAATTGGACCGTTCCTTACACCACACACGAAAATAGACTCAAAATGGATGAAGGACCTCAATGTGAGAAAGGAATCCATCAAAATCCTTGAGGAGAACACAGGCAGCAACCTCTTCGACCTCAGCCACAGCAACTTCTTCCTAGGAACAATGCCAAAGGCAAGGGAAGCAAGGGGAAAAATGAACTATTGGGGCTTCATCAAGATCAAAAGCTTTTGCACAGCAAAGGAAACAGTCAACAAAACCAAAGACAACTGACAGAGTGGGAGAAGATATTTGCAAATGACATATCAGATAAAGGGCTAGTATCCAAAATCTACAAAGAGCTTAGCAAACTCAACACCCAAAGAACAAACAGTCCAATCAAGAAATGGGCAGAGGACATGAACAGACATTTCTGCAAAGAAAACATCCAGATGGCCAACAGACACATGAAAAAGTGCTCCACATCACTGGGTATCGGGGAAATACAAATCAAAACCACAATGAGATACCACCTCACACCAGTCAGAATGGCTAAAATGAACAAGTCAGGAAATGACAGATGCTGGCGAGGATGTGGTGAAAGGGGAACCCTCCTACACTGTTGGTGGGAATGCAAGCTGGTGCAACCACTCTGGAAAACACCATGGAGGTTCCTCAAAAAATTGAAAATAGAGCTACCTTATGACCCAGCAATTGCACTACTGGGTATTTACCCTAAAGATACAAACACAGTGATCCGAAGGGGCACGTGTACCCGAATGTTTATAGCAGCAATGTCCACAATAGCCAAGTTATGGAAAGAACCTAGATGTCCATCAACAGATGAATGGTAAAGAAGATGTGGTGTATATATATACAATGGAATACTATGCAGCCATCAAAAGAAATGAAATCTTACCATTTGCGACGACATGGATGGAACTAGAGCGTATTATGCTTAGCGAAATAAGTCAACTGGAGAAAGACAACTATCACATGATCTCCCTGATATGAGGAAGTGGAGATGCAACGGGGGTGGAGTTAAGGTGGTAGGAAAAGAAAAAATGAAACAAGATGGGATCAGGAGAGAGACAAACCAAAAGAGACTCTTAATGTCATAAAACAAACTGAGGGGGGTGGGGGGCAGAGGGGTTGGGAGAGGGTGGTTGGGTTACATTATATGTTTAAATAAAGCTTAAATAAAAAGAAAAAATATATATATATAATATTAATAATATTCTACGCTCAGCCCCCACTGAGCGTAGAATATTACATGACTGTATATATAGTCATGTAATATTCGTTGAGAAAAACTGAAGAACAATGTGGCAGAATGGATTGAGGAAGATAGCTATTATTTTAGTTTGGATAAGGCAGGAATAGCCTTCTAAAAAGGTGAATATTCAAACAAATGCTTAGATGGAGTAAAGGACATGAATCAAGAAATAATTCAACAAATGATAACATAATAATGAGGAAAGTAATTGAAGGTGATGATATGAGTATTATACACATGGAGTCTGACATATAATTTTGAAAAGCCTTGCTGTTTCATGATAAAAATGTTTCTGTTTGGTTGGAGGTGAAAATTGTCCATAGCCATCAAGTGAGAGGAATGTAAACAAGACAATCCAATGTGTGAAAGTCTATTATTTTAATATTTTAGTATTTTTATATTAAATTAAAAATGTATACAGTGACACAGGTCCTCCCTCTACTCTCCAAATGTCTTTTTTTAAAGATTTTTTTTATTCACTTGACAGACAGAGATCATAAGTAGGCAGAGAGGCAGGCAGAGAGAGAGGAGGAAGCATGCTCCCCGCTGAGCAGAGAGCCCAATGCGGGGCTCCATCCCAGGACCCTGAGATTATGACCTGAGCCAAAGGCAGAGGCTTTAACCCACAGAGCCACCCAGGTGCCCCACCAAATGTCTTTTGTATTGTGTTTAAGAACAATTCCTAAGGCAAGCATTAAAGCTTGATAAAATAATAAAAATAAAAATACCCTGTGCTAAAGGGTACCTACATTCTAATCAATTTAGCAGTGACTTGGATCACAGGGAAAAAATGACTGTCATAGATGTCTTGTCCATAAAGAATATTGTAGAAAAATATATCATTAAGGCAAGAAGAGACTTCCTCCTTAAATTTCCACAGTTGAAAAACAGAAACCATGTTGTAGAAGAGTTAGGTTCACCATTCCCTCATTTAATTGTTTCATATATTTTTAAGATTCAAAAATTCACTGGAGGTTCCTTTTATGCCTAGGATGTGGAGCTCTGGAAAAAGCATTGCCACTATCCTGATAACAATGAGAAACAGCGGGGTGCCTGGGTGGCTCAGTGGGTTAAAGCTGCTGCCTTTGGCTCGGGTCATGATCCCAGGGTCGTGGAATCGAGCCCTGCATCGGGCTCTCTGCTCAGCAGGGAGCCTGTTTCCCCCTCTCTCTCTCTGCCTACTTGTGATCTCTGTCTATCAAATAAATAAATAAAATCTTTAAAAAAAAAAAAAAAGAGAAACAGTGAGACAGATAAACCACAAATTAACTCTTCTTCAACAGATCAGGGACCATAATTCCCAAATCAGACAAAAAACCTGAAATCCAAGGAGAGATGGGTTCCCCCAAGGAAATAATAAAAAAGGACTGGCTTATCACAGATTGGCAGCGTATCAGAACAGATAGTCCCATTACACAAGCAAGTAAGAAGAAATCAGCTAAATTATTCATCAACTTATAAAGGCTCGGTATAGGTTCAAATCACTCCAAAGAACCCCTAGAACTGTTAAAACAAGGTAGGCCTTTATCCATCCATGGACTTCCACTGGGGGCTAATAAGAAAGATTGGAGACAGGTGGAGATACAAGATAGGGTCTCCTTTCTAACTGGCAGGCATGAAGAAAGGTATTGTCTCTGCCTAAGAAAGTCACAAAGCCCTATCTTTTTTTCTCAAAAGCCTTGGGTCTATCACTCCCAGACACTAGCAAAAGACCTCTACCCCAGGGGTATAAAGAACATATAAAGAAGATAACATCAACAGTATAGAAAGCCTCCAGAAAGTAGAGGGTAAAGAACATTCCCAAAGCACTTTACAACTCCACGCTTACACTGATTCAGAAACCAGACAAAAATATTGCAAGAAAAGAAAACTACACACCAACACCCATCAGGAATATAGACATAAAAGTATTCAAAAATACAACAAATCAAATCCAGAAATGTATAACACATCAGGGCATTATATCAAGAATGCAGGAATGCATTTTCACATATAAAAACAAATAAATTTAATTTACCATTTAATAAAGTGAAAAAGGAAAACATATAGCCGCTTCAATACAAATAGACAATACCTCTGATATAATTCAACAATTCCTTTATGACAAAAATATCTTCACAAACTAATAACAGAAGGAAACTTTCTCAACCTGATAATGAGCATCTACAAAAGCAAAAATAAAACAGAACATGATAACTGAGTAAATGCTTCCCTTCTTATATCAGGATCAAAGCAAATGTTCTCTCAATGTTCTTAATATCACAATGATGGTCTTAGTGTAATAAGGAAAAAAAATGAAGATAGAAAGAAAGAAGAAAAGCTCAACTCATGTACAACATGATGTTCTACATAGAAAGAGCTTAAAAAGTCTACAAGAAAAGTTATTAGTGGCATAAATAAATTCAGATATAATGAGGTATAATATCAATATGAAAAAATCAATCTTATTTCACCTTTAAGTAATTATAATTAGAAATTGAAATAGTTATTACCAAGTACAATTGTAGCAAAAATATTAAGAAGTATTTTTCACATCTAAATACATTTCCACAATATATAATAAAACACCGAATTCAAAGACAAATGGAGAAATGTATTCTGCTCATAAACTGAGTCAAAACTGTTAATATTTCAATCCTCCCCAAATTTATTTCCACATTCAGTTCACTTCTAATTAAAATTCAAACAAGGTAAGTGAAATAAGTCAAGCAGAGAAAGACAATTATCATATGGTTTCACTCATATCTGGAACATAAACAACAGCTTGGAAGACCATAGGGGAAGGGAAGGAAAACTGAATGGGAAGAAATCAGAGGAAGACAAACCATGAGAGACTCTGGACTCTGGGAAACAAACTGAGGGTTACAGAAGGCAGGGAGAAGGGGGTAACCATGTGATGGGTATTAAGGAGGGCACATGTGGTGATGAGCACTGGGTGTTATACACAACTAATGAATCGTTGAACACCACATCAAAAACTACTGATGCACTACATGTTGGTTGATTGAATATAATAATAAATAATTTTTAAAAGGCCAAATAAGGTATATTGTTTATTTGCTTGTTTGCTTTGTAGAGATCAACAAGCTGATATTAAAATGTGTATAGAGAAGCAAAGGAACTAGAGTAGCCATTAGAAAAGGAAAAAGAAGAAAGAGAAAAACAGAGGAAGAATCACACTACCTAATTTTAGAATTAACTGTAACTGAGTGAGTATAGTATTGGCAAAAGCATAGACTCCTAGGTCAAGAGAATGAAAGAGTCCAAAAATTGATACCCATGTATATGATCAGTTAAAGAACCAAGGCAATCAAATAGAGAAAAGAAGGCATTTCAACAAATAGTGCTGGAGCTGTTGAATGTCCTTAAGCAAAACACAAAACAAAATAAAACAAAAACCCACCTCAACTTATACCTTTTATTACATACAAAAATCAACATAAAGTAGATGATAGACATAGAAGTAAAATGCAAAAATGTAAGATTTTTTGAGGAAAATTTAGAAAAAAAAATTTGCAACCTTGGGTTAACCAAAGATTTCCTGAATAGGACACCAAAAGTATGAATCATAAAAGGAAAACACGGTAAATTATTCTTCATCCAAGTTAACATTTCTTTCTTCAAAATGCATTTGAAAAGGAAAGGACAAATTAACTACTGGAGGAAAATGTGAAACACCTTGTGCAAAGAAATGGTGCCCAAAATGCATGAAGTTTTGTGGTTTTGTTTGCTTGTTTGTTTGTTTTATTAGAGAGAGAGAGAGAGAGAGAACGCAAGTGAGTAGGGGCAGAGGGAAAGGGAGAAAGAGAATCCCAAGCAGGCTCCATGGCCAGCACTGATCCTGAAGCAGGGTTTGATCTCGTGACCCTGAGATCATGACCTAAGCCAGAATCAAGAGTGGGTTGCTTAACTGATTGAGCCACACAGGTGCCTTTTCTTTTTTTCTTTTCCTTTCTTTTTTTTTTTTTTTCCCCTTGAGGAGGGAAGACACTCATAAGGATAAGAAAATAAGGTCACAATTAAAAATAGGGTTTGAAGAGCTGCTTCACAGAAAAAGATAAATGGATGATCCATAAACACATGCAAAGATGTTCAGCATTACTACTAATAGAGGAATGCCACTTAGACCTATGATGAGATAGCAACACATGTCTATAAGAATGGATAAAAATGATGCAATGGCAGTATCCCTTGTAGGCAAGAGAGCTAACCCGCAGTTCTCATATATTGCTGGTGGAAATGAAAACCAATCACCATGGAAAACAAATGTATCTTATAAAATTAAGCATACATTTACCATGCAACCCGACAGTCTTGCTCCCCTGAGACAATAAAAACAAAAACAACGTTCACTCAAAGATCTGGATGGCAGAGATGCAGTGATTATAATCACAATTACCTAAAACACAAATGCCCTTCAACTAGTGAATGGATTATCTGTGATAATGCTATGCAGTGGAATACCTCTCAGTAGAAAGATCAGTAAAAATGCAACCAACTACTGATCCATGCAATAACATAGACAAATCTCAAATGTATTATGCAAGGTGAAAGAAGCCAGACTCTAAAAGTTACATACTATATAATTTCATTTCTATGACAGTCTAGAAAAAGTATAGATAAACAGTTGCCAGTTTCTGACTTTGGGCAGAGGAAAGTGACTACTAAAGAAAATAAAGAAATTTGGCGTGTGATAGACATATGCTGTGTCTGGATGATATGGTGGGGATATACATGCAGCTGTATACCTAAGAGTGTATTTTACTTTAAGTACACCTCCATGTTCTTGATTGATTTATTTATTTGTAAAGATTTTATTTATTTATTTGCCAGAGAGAGAAAGCCCAAGTAGGGGAAGCAGCAGGCAGAGGGAGAAGGTTTCCCACTTAGCAAGAAGCCTGACACGGGACTCCATCCCAGGACTCTGGGATCAGAAAGTGAGCCAAAGGCAGGCACTTAATCAACTGAGTCACCCAGGCATCCCCATGTTCTCAATTTAAAACAAGCAAACAAAACGAAGACCCTGACTAGAAAAGAGCATGGGAAAACCCATGAGAGTCAAGCAAAAACATGTTATGTTCCTTGACAACTTTGAAGCATATTTTTCATTGTTGGAAATGTGAAATGGTAAACTGGGGCTTTGCTTAAGTAATTCTGAAATATATTTGCATGTATTTAAACAGAGGATCTCTAGAGAGATCTGATGATCATGAAACTCAGGTTTCAATTCAAGTTGGAATTCAAGTTCAGTGACTTATTTGGCCTACTTTTTTCTGATTTCTACTGTCATTTTATGTCTAGATTTTCTTGGAACATATCTATTTATGCCTTATTTAATTATTAATAGCATTCTGTTTTTCTCTTCAAAGTGTCTCTATTTGAGCACTAATCACAGTCAACCTACTTACATACAAATCCTGACAGATACGAGTAGAAGAACAGATTTCTCCTGATGGAGTTGTGAGGAAAAGGTGAGGTTCATGCCTAGTTCTCTTGGAAGAGAATGTTGTGTCAGTCTGAAGTTTAATCTTATAGTTACAAAAAAGCAAATGTGCAAGATTATGTACTCAGTGTCTTAAATACACTATCATACATCAATTAAAAGTTTGCTGAACTTGCTACAAATCTTGGTCAGCACTTTTTCCCCCAGCAATTTGGTTACTTTCTTTCAATAGGAAAATGAAAACTTTAATGAAGATTTAGCGCTGGCACCTCTATTCCTATTCCATGGAGCATCAACAGAGAGCCAAAAACAAATGAACACATAAAACAACAACAACAACAACAACAAAAAAAGGAAGATGGGGTCACTCATAGAGCTCTCCTCCAGGGTTTAATGAGATCAAGCTACAGATTCTTTCCTATTCTTGGGTCATTGCTCCAAGGGCAGAAAGAAAACACAAATTAGTGTTGTACTTAAACAATTCATTAAAAATTCCATTGAGAGGGAGGCATGGCCCCATTTTATATCCTACTTTGTGCCTTAAAGAAGTAAAATGAATTTGGAACTATTACTGAATTCCAATGAAGCTGCTCTGAGATTCACAGGGAAGATGATAGGATGGGTATTTTCTCCTTACCACTGGACCCAAAGACAAAGTCCAACGAGTGGATTAGATATTGCCTTTTTTGATAAGTAGGTGAAAGATAAAGCAAATTAAACTACTGGGGAAATTAGAAATCCAACTATAATTTTTAAGACTATTTTAAAGACATTTCTTTGAGAAGATATTGACCCCATTTCCTTTCTTTGGGTCTTATTAAACCATACAAAACATATAACTTATTTCCTCTTCTAGGACATAGTAAATCTTACTAGCTTGGAAAATTAATTCTCCAAATCCCTGTGTGAAATATCTGAATTTTTCTATCTGTAGGTCTAAAATAGCCATAATTCAAACTGCAGTTTGAAGAATTAGACAACCATTAGTAGAGCAGTTAATACTCAGGAAAAGCTGGCATAATTCCAAAGCAGTGTTCACATTGAAAGCTCCATTTAGGATATTTTGATCAATGTTCAGTTAGTCCAAGTTGTGAAGTAGAAGAGGATACATAATTTACCTCAAGAAATAGGTGAGTCTTTTTTTTTTTTTTTAAGCAAAGCAGATATATAGTGAAGTGTTCCAGAAAACATATTGAGGAAGCAGATATTGGAAGAAAAAAATATAGTAGAGGGAATGGCTAAGATCTGTGGTAATTCCATCAGAAGCAGACTTACTTCAATACTTGGATTCTAATACCTGCTTGGGATCTGTCCTTTTGGGGGGAAAAAAACAGAGCACTTTTTAATTCTATAAGAAAATGCATGGAATAAATCCAGTAAGTTTATGTCATGTCAGTTAAGGGATGTGACAGTATTTGACAGGAGGATCAACATTCTTTCAATAAATAAGCCTTGGCTTTATGTAAGTTCTCCCAATAACAACTATTCCATGTTAACCTAAAGTTCTTCCTAAAACGCCACTGTAGGATTCAATTAAAATATCTTTCATTCTTTAAATAAAAATGTAATATCAAATTTGTTGTCTAGCTTCCTTCACTTACTTTTATATTTTTTGAATTTGATTTTATGCATTGGATTATATTATTTTGCTTTGGATTTTGTTATTCCATTTTATATGTATTTTGAATTTTAGACTCTATGTACAGAGCCCATTTTTGTAAAGTGTAGACTGTTTGTATTCCATAAAAAGATAAAGAAAGAAAACAAAGAAATATACTCTTAACTATAAAGAATAAACTGATGGTTACCAGAAGGGTGGTGGATGGGGGGATGGGTTAAATAGATGATGGGGATTAAGGAGGGCAATTGTGATAAGCACCAGGTGTTGTATGTAAGTAATGAATCACTAAATTCTACACTTGAAACTAATATTGCACTGTATGCTAACTAACTGGAATTTAAATAAAAATTTGGAAGATAGATAATTAATTAATTTTTAAAAGTATTTGGATAAAATATGAACAATATCTATTATGATTTTATAACCTACATATTGACTAGGTTACCAAGTGAGTCTTTTCTCCCTTAGCAGGTTAAATTTGTATTTATTTCATTTGGTCAAAAAGTAGCAGTAATAATGAGATATCAGATTTTGTATCAGTATATTTATATATGAAAGCATCAAGTGATTTCAAAATCTTCCTAAAATCCAAGATTTTAACATTTTGACCTCAGTTCAATGTTAGCCCTCTATGCGACTATGAATATATATTAGTGTTGTATGACTTATGACTAAATGCTTTAGGAGAACTTCCAAAAGTTCTATACTGTGTAAGTATCATCTTAATCAGATCAAAACAAACAGACACACAATTCCATGGGCCCAGCATGTTGGAACACAGGCTCCATGACAAAATGAATAAAGCTAACCACCCTAGGATCAGAAAAAGTTCTGAGCAAGCTTCCAGCAATAAATAAAAGGTGGTACCATGGAATATAAAACCAGAACTTAGTACCAAGAGTATCAGCAGGAATCAAGGACACAAGCACAAAGCATGGGTCTCAGAGATGACTCCACTTTTCAAGGGGAGTGAGGATTAGATAAAAGAGGACTAGAGCGTATTATGCTTAGCGAAATAAGTCAACTGGAGAAAGACAACTACCACATGATCTCCCTGATATGAGGAAGTGGAGATGCAACGGGGGTGGGAGTTAAGGTGGTAGGAAAAGTAAAAACGAAAGAAGATGGGATCGGGAGGGAGAAAAACCAAAAGAGACTCTTAATGTCATAAAACAAACTGAGGGGGGTGGGGGGAAGAGGGGTTGGGTGAGGGTGGTGGGGTTACATCATATGTTTAAATAAAGCTTAAATAAAGTAAAAAAAAAAAAAAAAAGAGGACCATCATCCCAGAAATTAACTCAGGATACCAAGTTAGAGATAGCCAAATTTCAAAAATTGTCAAACTGCTAAATCCTGCTCCAGCTGAGAATATTAGGATCTCTATAGAAATGACAATTAGCCATCAGTTCCGTACACCTATATATATCCTGGTGGTGAGAAGCAGAGCTGGAACTTATGTGAAAAGATATTATTTGTTTCACTTGTACAATTTCTACTAAACCAATTCACTAATCTTCATCTTAGAACTCTTATTTCTCTAATACAAGAAGAGGTTATCCTCAAACATAGAGCAATGAACCTTGGCAAATCCCAAATGTCTCCATCCTGATACTACATGGATGTCCAGATCTGTCTCTCACTATACAGAGTGTGTGAAGATACAAGAGATAAGAACTTCATGAATTAATTATATAGTCATCCCTACAGTTACATAATATGAAGAAAAGGAGGGCCTAGGGCTACAGTAAGTGTCCAAAGATATAAATTGTTCCCAGATTTGAGGGTAAAAATTAATTTCTAGGTAGGATGTAAATTATTTCAACAGTGATAATTGGAATAACTCATACTTCCTTTCCATTGTTATGTCATTAATGAAACAAATATTTGAATAAAAGCAAACTATTTACAAAGTTATTGCAGTAGTTCGGAAAATAGGTGATTAGGGTAGAGGAGGGGAGAAAGGATAACTTCCAATGATAGGGAAGTAAAATAGACAAGGTATAATAATGTCATTGGGGGAAACAGTACCAAGAAGGACTTCCATACTTCTAACTTGAGGACCTCTCTGGAGTCCTCCTGTATGGGAGATTATGGAAAGCAAGAAGACTTAGGGGAATAAGTAATCATGAGTTCAGTTCAGGCTGTATAAAATGCTTGAAATACTTCTAAAAAAATCCAAGTGTAAATGTCAATAGGCAAGTAATTGTATAGATCTGATCTATAACTCAGAAAAAAGTCTTGGCTCAATATATAAACATAAAAACATTCAGTTTATGGATATTGATTGAAGTTCTGGAAATGGCTGTGTTTGGTTTCTAAGAGAAGAAAGTAGGAAAATACTCAGGAACTATGATATTTAAAGATCTTATAGAAAAAAACAGCCAGGAAATAAGGCTGAGTAGTGAAGACATGATAGGAAGAAAACAAATAGGAGTGTATTATGGAACACAGGATCATATTACTGAAAAATTAAGTAATATACTAAATTAGGATTCCAAAGATTTCCTTAGCCAATATAGTTTTATTGAAGTGGTTCTGCCACTTTCAATTCAATAAACTGGATTGGAGTGGGTTAAAGAGTAAATGTAAAGAAAATGGAAGTACTAGGCAGCTCTTGAGAAAGAATGTTTTCTCTATTTTAAACATGGGAAAAAGGAGGATGGCTGAGGATTCAGAGAGGTATTTATGTTTAGTGGTGGGAGGTTGAAGGAGTTCCAGAATGCTGGCTTTTACTTTCTACAGGAAGTAAAGGAGTTCTGAAACTGCTTAGTATGGTGAAGTAGGAGAGACTGGGAGTCTGGATAGAATGGAAAGAACTGAAATTGTTATTGTGGAAAGTAGGACAATTAGCCAAATAGGAAAATGTCATTTAAAATTTAAACAGTGTTAATTTTGGTGAACAAAAATTGTGAATAGTCTCATTCCAATTTGGTTGTGTAGTCTCCTTCAGCAATGGTCACCTGCCCAGGTGGACATGCAGAGAACAGTTGGGCTCATTGTGATAGAGGCAAAGAGTTACAGGTTTGGGAGTCAGTGACTGAAATAAGGGACTAGGGAGTCTAAGCAAAATACAGAAGGAAGTGAAGGAAGGGGGTGGTGATGAGGTAATGAGAAAAATGAGAAATCAGTGAGTTGAGAATCTCAGTGAGGCCAAAGAAAGAAAAAAAAAAAACTAGTTGAACAAGCAGTCTGGAAGATAGTATGTTGGGGCTGGAGGATGGGATGTTTCCAATGGAAGTGGAGGCATTAGGGGGCATTAGGATGACTGCAAGAGGGTGTGATTAGATGGATGAGTGATACTGGAGAAGACGTTACTCACACAGAGATGCAGCAGGAATGGAGGAGTCAGGGGATCACACACCAAAGCCTTCCCTGAATGGGGATTTCATAAGATGAGCTAATACTATCCAGAAACAAGCAGAGAGGGCAATATAGATGGGGAAATAAAAAGGGATTTCACAAGCTAATAGGTGAGAATTAGTCTGAACTGGAATCTTTTGTAAAGTACTTGCTTAAGGGGACTGCAGAGGAAGCAATGTCTTCAAGAAAGCAAGTTGGAAGAAATAGGGAAATGGAGTAACTACTTAAAATTGAGGCTGACATCAAAGAGAGGATTGTGCTGCATAGGTAGGAGAAGAATGTTCAACCTAAAGCATTTGGGTCTAATTTGCTATATTTAGCCTTTATTTATACATGCAGAGTATTGGATAACAGAGCCAAAATCTATATTACTCACAGAAGCAAAGTAATCATGCAAATTCATGGACTTTCCTGATGTGAATAAAGAGGATTTCAGTTTCAGGCAAACAAACAAACAAACAACAACAAAAAAAGGAACTTGAAATTTAGGAGAAGGAGAAGAAGTGGGAGAAGAATGAAGCCTAGTGACTACATTTTCTCTGACTTGACCTTCAAATGAACAAAAAGTACATTTCAACAATTACACACATGCATTGAATTGACTTCTTTCCCAGCATCACCTATCTTTTATGATCTCCTATTTTTATTTCCAGGGGTATAAGTCCTTGCTTTATTTCTCTGACACACTAAATATGTTTATTATACAGACAGGATCTAGGTGTTCTATTAACTCCGTTTCTTCAAGTGCAAATTCTATTTGTCAAGTTTGATAGTGTTTCATTAGCTTGGATTTTCTTAAATATATGGTGATTAAATTTATTGTAACACATATTTGCAGCACTGCCTACAGTTTTTGAACTACAGCTTCCTGAAGCAGCCATGGGCCTCACCAGGTGAACTCAATTATCTATGCTAGCTCTATTTCTTTTTTTTTTAATTATTATATTTTATTATGTTATGTTACTTACCATACAGTACATCATTAGTTTTTGATGTAGTGTTCCAAGATTCATTGTTTATGCACCACAACCAGTGCTCCATGCAATACGTGCCCTCCTTAATACCCACCACTGGGCTCAGCCATTCCCCATCCTCCACCCCCTTCCCCTCTAAAAACTTCAGCTTGTTTCTCTGAGTCCACAGTCTCTCATGATTCATCTTCACCCTCTGATATCCCCCCCTTCATTTTTCCCTTCCTTCTCCTAATTTTAGCTCTATTTCTAATGGAAGTCAGGAATTACAGGTGCTACTTCCCTCCTACTTTCCTTTTTTTTTTTTTTTTTTTGGTGGGGAATTCATTTCAGTTTCTTGTTTGTTGATAGTTCCCTTTCTTACTTTCCAGCATAATATATGCTTATTTATTTTAATAATGGTTCTATTGTTTCTGAGTTTGACAAATATGGAGAAGACAAAGTATGACTGTAGTATATTATTTTGAAATTAGAAATCTTAAGAAAAGTATACATATACCTAGAAGTGATTCATTAAATATGATAAGAACTAGAGTTTTGTCAGTGCCACTTATATTCAAAATAAAATATTAATTAAGGAAAACATTGCCAAATTAAGTTATTATCTCATTAAAAATTAAAATTATTATTGTCCACTCATCTGGTGAGTCAGTTTTTCAATCATATTATTTCCAATTTTCTATAAATGCAATCATGGTATGTGCTTATTGGTTTCAAACTTCTGCTACTTATTTGTAAAATTCTTAGAGCTTATTAGATTTTTGTTAAGATTTGTTTTCTCATTGAATTACACATTTGGTTTCTCTCCAAGTCTACTTAATTTGGTAGAATGTCAGGAATTACACTCTATTATAAGATAAAATAAAAGCAGCCTAAACTATATCAGGAAAACAACTTGACTAGCTCATAAATATTTTTTTTAAAAAAGGAAATTATATCTGAACTTAGTAGGTTGTACCTAACCAAAGAACCAAGCAGGTGAACTTACATATTTTCACACAAACAATATACATCGAGGCCATAAGATGATAATCTATGTTAAAATTCCGAAATGAAAATATTTCAGCTATACTGATCCATAGCTTCAGATCTGCCTTTTTCTCCTCATAACCATTTATCTATTGCATGAAAAATGTCATTATAGAAGGAGTCACAAACATTACATCTTTCTTGACAGATGCAGCCTACTTGGAAACTAAAGCCTCACATAGCTATGTTGAAATGTTGAAATATTTCGGAAGTGAATCTAAAACTTAAGACCACATAACACTAAAATGTTGGGGTCATGTGGATTATTTAATATTTCATATTTGAAATCTTTACCCAACAAATCTGAAAAATCTGAAAAAGTGGCATTACTGTGAACTAACATGTGACAACTGGGACTTAGAACCATCCGAGAGATTGCCCAAGGTTAGGGATTGGTTAATGGTAGAATCACGGTTCAAATCCAATTGTATCCAATTTGGAAGCAAATCCAATTTTGCTTCTAAAATCTGCTATTCTCCTATAACACAGAGTACACAATAGCCAGGGCTTATATTACTTCTTACTCAAGCCCTATATTTCAATAATGCACACACACACATATGTATACCGGAATGACTGTAAATATGTGCTTATAACTATTGCTAGGGTAAAACACTAGCGGTATGAATATACGTGCATGAGTGTGTGTACATAAGCCTACAGATGCATATGTCCATAGAGTTTTATTTATTCATATAACAAATACTTCTGGAATAACTAATGTGTCTAGGCAAGTTGAGCAACTTACAAATATGACCCTAGCTCCATCTTTCCTGTTAGCTCTAACTATCAAAAATTGGGGACCAATAAACCTCAATGCTAATTTTATGTGTAACAGAAACCTTTGTTTGTGAAAAGGAACTAAGCATAATATAATCCTAGGGGTTTGAAGTTTATGCTTTATGTGTGTATCTTATTACAGTATTTATTTTTATCTTTCTTCCAAGTATTTTTGGCTAGAATTTAAAATAACACAAACTTTTTCCAGAAAATTGTTTTATTGCTAACCCTCAATTAAAACTTACAAAAGGGACTAAAAGGAAAAGTAATGCCAGAGATCCTTCAGAAGTCCATTCATGTACGATATCCAGTTTTCCCCAGTTATTATCATTTGCCTTCTTGTACAGAACATCCTGCAACATTTGCCAAGTACCTTTCAGAATCACAATCAAGAAATAAAAGTGAACCTTAGTGGTTTTTGGCTCATGTAGATACTGTCCTCAGTAACAGCTGTGGCTTTGATTTGCCCCAGTGGAATGTTGTTTCCGGAAAGAGGGTGCATGAATCACTTTTATGCACTAAGCGTCTTTGTACATCACCTTGCATTATTAATGGCTGATCCAGTTTGGTGGCTGGAATTAGAGTACTTTCTAGGGTAAGGTTAAATTCAAGTAGCTTTCTTATGGTTTCCTATATGGCCAGCCATAAGTATTATTTAGACCCAGCATTTCATTTCTCTTTTCCATAAATTTGAATATATTCTTAATTTCAATGTGAACTTCTGGAACATAGTTTTTGCATTTTTGATGCAGTACTTTAAGACATGGGCTTTTGAGGCAGACACACCTAGATTTGATTCCTGGATCCATCATTTAAACTTTATTACCTTGACCATGCTATTATCTCTAAAGCATAATTTCCTTGTTTCAAAAATAAGGGATAAAATGACCTATCTTATTGGAATTATTGTAAGGATGAAAAAGATAGTCAAAGCTCCTAGTAAGGTTATTGACAATGTAGGAAGCCTTTAACAAATGGTAAGTATAATAATTTGTCAGACACTGTTACATTAAGCAATCAACAATAAACAGGATAATAACTCAAGTTCAAAAATACCATCACAGGTCTAAGTTAACCTTGCATAAGAATTTGTTTTTATTTTCTTGATTTTTCAAGTTTAAAGTTATATTTTATTTTCATATTTAATGAACAGTTATTGATTGGACACTGCTATATGTGTGGCAATATGACAAATATTTGGGGGCTTTATGATTCAAGCATTAAGAGGTTTAAATCTATCTGAAAGATTAGGATGTATTGAAGCTGTGAATAATGCAAATGACACATACACAAATGTTGCATTGTGTAAAGGAGAATGAATATAGGTATTAAAAAGAAGAAACTGAATAAAGATGAAAATTTAATATAGTCAGGAAAGGTTTGATAAAGGTCTTAGGAACCTGAGTATGATCTTAAAAAGCAGTATTAATCTCTATAGCATCTGGAAAATGGTTAATTTGTACAGTTTATGAAGGAATGCATATGTTTATGTCTTATTTACAGAAACTTGGAGTTAAATACATATATATATATATATATACATATATATATGTATATATGTGTGTGCAAGTATATATATACTTACACACATTACACACACACCATCTCTCTCTTCCCCCACCCCCCAATACGGAGACCATGGAGACTAGAAAATTTATGTTGCTTGCTTGGGTAGTTAACTATTAGTCAGTGGTAAAGCTTAAACTGATATCTAGGTCTTCTGCTCTTGTTCCAGTACTTTTTTACTGCAATATGTTGAGGGATCAAGATTTCAAAACCTTCTTGAGTTATTCATATAAAATATGAATATTTTCTATCTTATTGCATAAGGTCATTTTCATTTATAGATATTAAGACTATTAAGACTTTTCTTATATTCAGACATCTCAATGACTAATTCCTGCAGCATCAGTTTCAGTAGTGTGCTAGAGCTGGATTCTACAAGTTACTCAATGTCCCAAATCCATGTTCAGTGTCGTCACATTGCTAGCCTGAGAGAAGCCATGGAAACAAACAAACAAACATTACAAATTATGGCTTCTTTTTTTTTTTCTGAAGAGTTAATTGATAAACATTTTCTGGTGCAACACTCTTTGTAATAATAAATTTTATACAATTCCACTATAAAAATGGCTAAAAGTATAAATTATTTTTCTAATGTCACATAAGTGGACTCTAAGTGAGATATAGAAAAGTCAAAGAAATAACAGTCTTTGAAAGAACGTGATGAAAATGGAGGAATTATTATTTTCTACCAGATCATTCTGTCATAAGAGGAACAATTTAGATGTATGAGGCAAGTGGAATGAGCAATTGTAGTAACTTTTGTATTGTATGTATGTAAATTCACACAAAGTAAATGGAAATAACATACCATGAATAGATAAATTCTATCCAAGGAACACAAGGACATTACTGTTCCAAAAAAATCTATATATCTACCCTGTTACCCACCAATTGGTGAGATATGAAAATAATAATTACTTCATAGATGAAGATAAAGTATTTGATTAAAAGTCTTAGTAATTAGGTACAATGGAATAATGGCATTTGCAAGCTACATATAAAAAAATCAATACTTTCTTTTACATAAGTAAATGATAGTTAAAATTGTAATCATTACATATGACCAACAAAAATGTTTGATTTTATAAATATAAATATATACCTGAAAGATGATCCTGCAAACATTAACCAGATCACACATTGTGGGTGATTTTCATTTACTCTTTAGAATTTTCTCTATTTTTAAAATTTCTCTACAGTGAAACATTAAGACTATTTAGATTATGAAAATTATGAAAAGATGGCAGTTCCATGGTGTAATGGTGAGCACTCTGGACTCTGAAAATTATGAAAAAATATAGAGACCAGATTTGATTCACATCAGCAACAAAAACTTAATATATCCAAGAGTAATTTTATTTTTTTAAGATTTATTTATTTTAGAGAGAAATAATGTGTGTGTGTGTGTGTGTGTGTGTGAGAGAGAGAGAGAGAGAGAGAAAGAGAGAGAGAGAGTGGCAGGCTGAACAGAGGCAAAGAATCTTCAAGCTGCTTGACGTACCCTGCTGAGCAGAGTCCAACTCTGGGCTTCATCCCAGGACCCAAAAGATCATGACCTGAGCTGAAACTCAACAACTGAGCCACCCAGGTGCCCCTCCAAGAGTAACTCTAAGTAAGAAGAAAGTAAAATTAGATCAATACTAAATATGTAAGAATAAAAAGGAAGAGTAGGAGAAGGAAGAGAAAGAAGAAAGAGAATCTGAATAAATAATAAATAATAAAATGAATAAATAATATTCAAATAATATTCAAACTCCTATTCAAATTTAAATTGAATTCAAATTCAAATATGAAATTCATTTTCAAATAATATGAATAAATAATAAAATATGAATTTTACTAAAGTGTGGCATGAGACAAAGCTAGAAAGAAATAAATAACTTCATTAGTAGTATCTTTGCTGTATGACCATATGTGTTTTGTTTTTATTCTACATACTTGAAAAAATATCTTCCTATTTTTTAAAAAGCATGCATAAATTATTTCAACTTTATCTTTAATATTTAAAGAAAAGATGTTATATAGTTTACTTTCTCAAATGTCTTAGGACTTCTGGCAGCAATTCTCCTCAACCATATTGCATCCCCCAAGTTTTTATATATGCCTGATCCCTCACCATAATTTAGGTCTTGGAGGTGATCCTTGACTGTTTTATCTAATATGAACCAGTAATAGTAGACATTCTTGCACCATTTTTTTCTTTTATTGTCCTTACCACAATGATAAGTACTTATTAACTTAGTTATGTACATGTTAAATGTCTCTTTCTCTCTCACCTATCATCAACTCCAAAAGGGGAGTCACCTTTTCTGTTTTATTCACCAATATATAATCAATTGCCTAGCACAATGACGCATTAGGTAGCAACTCATAAATACCTTTGAATGAATAAATATGTAAACCATCAAAGTAAAATTGTAACAGAGTTTGGAAGTATAATTGAAAATCTATAAGTATAAAATAAAAATTGATTTTCTGGAGCAAATGGTTGCAAATTTATCACCACAAAATGGGCCATTAGTGTCCAGACTTTTTTCTTTATAATACTCTTTCATTACTACTTTTCATTGAGATTTGCTTCTCCCAAAACTGAAATATATGCATATCATATGAGAAAGGAATAAATAATTGTTTTTGACACAATGTAGGCACCAAAATCAGCACTAAGGTGAAGCAATTGATGCATCCAGGGCACACAGTGTCAGGGAGACATTCATGCTTAGGTTTGTGCAAGCCTCAACCCTGAGCCTTCATGAACCTGCAGTGAGTGACTTCTTAAGTTTTGTACCCTAGGGGCCTCACTTGTCTCATTCTTGTGTCTCTGTTAATTTATCTATTATTTTTCCTATAAACTTATCCTTGAAAGAAAAAAAGAATGCATCTCCAGGCTACTTCAGCTTGCCAACTGTAGGTCCATAAATGCCCCTCCCTTCATACATAGATTATTTTCCATCTGCTGACTACCTGCTGGACTCATAACAAAACCTCCATGTTAGGTAGAACTACCTATTTCCTTTCCTCCAATCCCATACTGCTAATTGTGACCAGGCTTTCTGGCTGTACTAAACATTTTTGTTATCTAGCCTTAGCTGGTCTGCAACGAGACTTGCTTACTCTTTTCTTCTTCAACACTTTGTGCAGGCCAGAGATTACAAATGAGGTCTTGGGTCTCAGTGCATAGATACTTTTCTTTGCCTTCACCTTACTTAATTTTAACTACTTCCCAACATTTAAAAATGTCAATTTTATATAAAAATCCAGATGTATAAAATCTCAAAAACAGAAAACAAAACAGTTTTTAAAAGATTTAATTATTTATTTATTTTATAGAAAGGAAGAGAGGACATGCCCCTGCATGCATGGAGGGAAGGGCACAGGGAGAGGAACAGAATCTTAAGCAGACCCCATGCTGAGCAGGGAGTCCTTCATAGGGCTTGATCTCACAACTTTGAGATCATGACCTGAGCCAGAACCGAGAGTCAGATGCTCAACCAACTAAGCCACCCAGGTGCCACACAAAACACATGAAAGAAAGGAAGAAAATATGACAAGAGTCTTTTAACACATGACTCTAGTCATCTGAATCCTTCTTATCATTCAACTGGAATAAATGCCTTTCTTAGAAGCTGTCAAAGAGCTTACTATATACAAAATATGTCTTCCCAGTGTTCAATTAATTTCAGACATCTGCAGAATTTTCCAATGATACCTAGCCGTCACATATTAAAACGCTCATGAAATATTGACAATGGGATGGGGAGATACCCCCTCTCCTTCTAGAAAATATAAGTTACTGCTCAACTCACTCCAAAAAAACCCACAAGATCCTAAGCCTTTCCACATCATGTTTATAGACACAAAACCTTGTCTGAAAAATGTCCCTTTCACATTCCAGTCACCCTTAGCACTGGTACTGTTCTTTTCATTTTTAAATTTTTTTTAAAAAATTACTGTAGTATGATTATCACACAATGTTATATTAGTTTCAGGTGTACAATATAGTGACTTGATAATTCTGCACATCACTTGATGCTTAACATGATAAAAAGTCACCATCTGTCACCATACAACATTATTACAATATTATTGACAATATTCGCTATGCTGTACTTTTCATATCTATAAATCATTTATTTTGTAACTGAAAATTTTTACCTCTTAATCCCCTTTATCTATCTTACCCATCCTCTTACCCACTTCCCCTTTGACAACCACCAGTTTGTTCTCTGTATTTAAGAGCTTGTTTAGTTTTTGTTTGTTTTTCAGATTCACATATAAGTGAAATCATATGGTACTACTATTTTTATAGTACACTGTCATTCCTCTAAAACTTCACATGTCCTGTGTTTTAAAATCTGTTCCACAGGGATATGGAGAAATTACCAAATTACCAAATTTGTATCCTATGAAATGAATGTATATGATACACACACACACACACACACACAGAGTTTACAGGATAGATAAATCAATTCTGTGAATAACAAAGGGTGAAAGTTGAGAGCCTTGGTTAAAAACTCAAAATCTAGAACTAGATTCCTGGTTCAAATTTCAGCATTACTCTTTCCTATCTTGCTGGCCAGGAATCATACCCGTAATGTCTTTAACGAAGTATTCTTTCAGCCTACAATCCTTGGTGTTCTTTCCAGAACATGCTTTTCTTGCATTTTTCAGTGTGAATAGGCTGAGAATTTTCTGAATATTCAAAGTCTGTTCCCTTTTTGCTTAACAATTCCTGGTTAAAATCATCTCTATGCTCTTGCACTGTACTATAAACAGTAAGAAAAATCCAGATTGATTGTACCTTTGACATTTTGTCTTAGAAATCTCCTTAATTATTTAAGTTGATCACAAATAAGTCCTATTAAAAAAAAAAACAACACTAAGCACAATTCAGCCAAGTGCTTTGCCACTTTATAACAAGGATCGCCTTTCCTCCAGTTTCTCATAACGTCCCTCATTCCCATCTGAGACCACATGAGCAACACTGGTAAGGATTCATAATTCTATGAACAACAGTTTCTTCTACCAACAGTCTCTTCAAGTCAATCTAGACCTTTCCAAAAAGCACCTTATAACTCTTCCAGCCTTTCCCCATCCCACTTCCACAATGTCACTTCCATATTTGTAGGTAGTTGTTACAGGAGCTCCCTACTTTTCGATACCAAAATCTGCTTTTGCTAGGGCTGTGTTAACAAAATACCAGCCACCAGACTGGATAGCTTAAACAAAGGAAATTTATTTTTCCAGAATTCTGGAAGCTGGAAGTCCAAGATCAGGGTGTCAGCAGATTTGGTTTCTCCTGAAGCTTCACTTCCTGGCTTGGAGATAGCTTGTCTCGCTGTTTCCTCACATAGTCTTTCCCTATGCATGTGCATTCTTTGTCTATCTTCCCATTCTTACAAGGACACCAGACTTATTGGATTAGGACCTTACCTTATGATTTAATTTAACCTAATTGCTTCTTTAAAGGCTCTATCTCTAAGCAGTCACATTTGGGGGTGTACTGGGGATTAGGACTTCAACATATGAATTTGAAGAGTACATGATTCAGTCCTAACACCTGCTATTTTCTTCATTTAATTTTGAGATCCTCCCAGGAAAATGAGGCATCTGTTTATAAATAAATCTGCTCAAGTCCTCATATTCTTCAAAGAGGGCTATGACCTAAAGAGGCACTTGAGAGTCACAGACAACCAATATCATCGATGTTGCTGTTCTCCACATGGCACTGCTTCCCAGCCCATAGTGATGCCACCCAGATACCTCCACCCTAAATAAAATACTGTAATGATCTCCCATGACGAAACAGCACTATGTTCCTCAGTCCCTGCTAGGGACTGAATCCTGATAAGTCCTGTGACATTTGTCCAAATTGAGAAATCTTTTTTTTCTCCTGATAGGGTTCAAACCAGTCCATGAAGCTAGCCTCAGAAACACATGTGGCTCCCTTCACCTTGCCTTTGTGATAGATTAAACTTTTATTGATAATTCCTCATTACCCTACATCTATGTCTATGCTACACCTCAAGAAAGTATACTTTCTTACTTCTTGATATTAGGCTTGGCCACATGGCCTGCCTTGGCCTATGTGATATTGGCATATGTAATAGAAACAAAAGCCTTGCATGGTTTGTCTTATTGCTTGTGGTTCATAAATATTCCATGATGATTTTTTTTGTAACAGCTGATGTCCCATCAACTTGGTCCCTAGAACAAGCTACATGAAGTAAATATGAGCCCTGAACTCCACTGATAACCTAGAACCAGGCTTAGCTTATACACAGCCTGAAGTAGCCTGCCTGGTGGAGCTAGCTTAGATCAACAAGCCATTAAACCTCCTGACCTGTGAGCATGTGGATAAATGTATATTGTTGTAAGCCACTATATTTTAGGGTGCTTTGTTATAGGTTTTATTGTTGATAATAGATGTCTGATACAGTGTCCAAGGAAAGTATACAACAACTGTCCTTCTAGAGGTTCCATCCATCATTCATATAAAATAAATGAAGCCAATAGACAATGGGGGGCATCTGTGTACCAGTTCCTTAGATATACTCAGATCCTAGATTTCAGTTTAAAAGACCTTAAATCATAGTCACAGTGTGGAAAGTCTGTTTCATGTAACCTTACTATTAAATATGGATTTCTCACTTTTCATGGATTCGCTGGTCTTATTAGGGCTGGAAGTCACATAGAAGCCACACCTCTCACCAATTGATGAAATATTTGAGACCCAGAGAGAAAAAATTATTTACATGAGGCCACACTGTAAGACAATGACAGCACCAAGGTCAGACCTTGGGTCTTCTCCTAATCCAGCACTCTTCTGTTAAGATTCTTCACAATGTAGTTGACAACTAGGAAAACTTTCTGTGAAAGATTTTTATTAAAAGCATTCATAGTGGGGCACCTGGGTGGCTCAGTGGGTTAAAGCCTCTGCCTTCAGCTCAGTTCATGATCTGAGGGTTGTGGGATCCAGCCCTGCATCGGCTCTCTGCTCAGCGGGGAGCCTGCTTCCTCCTCTCTCTCTGCCTGCCTCTCTGCCTGTTTGTGATCTCTGTCTGTCAAATAAATAAATAAAATCTTAAAAAAAAACACATTCATAGTGGTGGGGTGCCTGGGTGGCTCAGTTAGTTTAGCAACTGCCTTTGACTCAGATCATGATCCCAGTGTCCTGGGATCAAGCCCCACATGAGGCTGCCAGCTCAGCTGGCAGCCTGCTTCTCTCTCTACCACACACCTCACTGTGCTTTCCTGATCTCTCTCTGCCAAATAAATAAATAAAATATTTTTTAAAAAAACATCCTTAGTGGTAGTGAATTTGTTCAGGAATTCCCTGATTATATCATGCAATTATCATCTTATTTCTATAGTTTACTCCAAGGTCAAGCTTATGTAATTTTGACCCAGATTTTGAAGTGAAACTTGACTGTAAATGTGTATTTTAGTGAGATTAAGATCCATGAAGAATAATGAACTAGACCAAATATTGAGATCTATAAAGTGCTTGAAAACCTCTGAGCAGTCATTAATTTAAATCTACTCAGTTATTCTCCTTGCTAAGGATTTATCTAGAAAGATGAAGAAAAAGGAACCTTATTAATAGTACTTGTGTCCTTTCTATTGTTGAGATTTCCAGCCACTAAGGAAGAATATTAAAGTTCTGGGAGGGGGAATATTACTTATATTATATTATTTGAAGGGGAAATTTAACAATACTTAAATGTAAAGTTTGCATCTGTGTGATGAACTCATTTCTTATTATATTACATTTTTCTGAAAATTCTGCAAATGTGTGCTTAAACTTCTGGAGACATAGTAATGGGACAGAGAAGCAAAACTGTTAAGAAGGGTTATGTGTATTTACAGATAATATGAAAGTTTCATGTTTGCATGGTGTATTTCCTCTCTCTCCTTGCATAGCAATATCGCATCATTTTTGAGGTCAGATTCCATAGTCATACTACCTGTATTTGACTCTGGGTTCTGTCAATTATCATTTGAACAATCAGGGAAATTTGATCACCTCTTTGTACATCTGTTTGCTCATTTGTAACCTGAAGATGATAATAATAATAGCATTCACCGAGAGTTCTTTGAAGATATTAATTCATTCTATAAGTATTTTTTGTAAAGTGCCTATCTACATTATTTCTCTAGATACTTGAGCTACATGAATGAACAAAAGTGGCAAATATCTCTATCATAAAAGTTACATTCTAAAAGGCACAGACAATAAAAAAGAAATCTAATAAATAAGTAATGATATATGTTGTACTTGTAAGCCATAAATACTGTGGGAAAGAATAAAAGTCAAGTAGGTAAAAAGAATCAAGAACTCTGAAGGAAGGGGTAGGTTGAAATTTAAAATAAATTGGTGGGATAGATTTCACTGAGAAAATGCCTTTTGAGCAATGACCTACAGAAGGTGATTGCAAAGTCTGGGAGAACATTCATAGCTGAGGGAATAATTTCAGGTGCAAAGGCTCCTAAGATGGGAGCAGGAGATTAATGAGTGTGGAAACTGATGCTTAAGAATATTAAGTGACTTGATCCAGTTTGGATGAACTAAATGAAAGGGCATTTTGGCAGTGTGGAGTATAATGGACAGCGTGGGGAGAATATTTTCAGTCATTAGGATACTAACATACTTAGTGTCTCCCAACTTTCCCATCAAACCCATTCTGATAATGTATATAAGCTACAACAAGTGAATAAACTTGTTCTACTCATGAATATTCAAAATAATTTGAGATCATGAGCACACCTATATTTGAATCTCTCAAGGTTTGGTCTCAGAGGGGAGAACTCAAATGATCATGTATACAGAGGCTCAGCAGGCCTTTGCTTCCAATAAACACAGCCTCTCACTGTAGCAGATAGTCTAAGATGTCCTCAATTATCCACACCTTCTCGTACTCATGCCAATCTGTATCCCCCTCCTTTTGTGTATGAATGGGACTTGTGGCTTGCTTCTGACCAAGAGAACACAACAAAAATGATGGGATATACATGATTACATGTACATCATAACATTACATAAGATTATAATGTCCATCATACTAATATCTCCCTTGCTGGCTTTGAAAAGCAGGCTGCCTTACTTTTTTTTTAATATTTTTTTTTATTTTTTAATTACTTTTCAGTGTACTAGAATTCATTGTTTATGCACCACACCCCGTGCTCCATGCAATACATGCCCTCCACAATACCCACCACCAGGCTGGCCCAACTTCCCACCCCCTGCCCCTTTAAAACCCTCAGATTGTTTTTCAGAGTCCATAGTCTCTCATGGTTCATCTCCCCCTCCAATTCCCCTCAATTTCCTTCTCCTCTCTATCTCCCCATGCCCTCCGTGTTATTTCTTATGCTCCACAAATAAGTGAAACCATATGATAATTGACTCTCTCTGCTTGACTTATTTCACTCAGCATAATCTCTTCCAGTTCCATCCATGTTGATACAAAACTTGGGTATTCATCCTTTCTGATGGAGGCATAGTACTCCATAGTGTATATGGACCACATCTTCCTTATCCATTCATCCGTTGAAGGGCATCTTGGCTTTTTCCACAGTTTGGCGACATGAACAGACACTTCTCCAATGAAGACATACAAATGGCCATCAGACACATGAAAAAATGTTCATCATCACTAGCCATCAGGGAGATTCAAATTAAAACCACATTGAGATACCACCTTACACCAGTTAGAATGGCCAAAATTAACAAGACAGGAAACAATGTGTGTTGGAGAGGATGTGGAGAAAGGGGAACCCTCTTACACTGTCAGTGGGAATGCAAGTTGGTGCAGCCAATTTGGAGAACAGTGTGGAGATTCCTTAAGAAATTAAAAATAGAGCAGGCGGCCTTAGTGAGAAAGCCACATAACAAGGAACTGAGGATAACCCCTAGTCAATGGCCACAAAGAAACTGAAGCTTGCAATACAAGCTGTGAGGACTTGGATACTGTCAACAACCATATGAGCTTGGGAAATCCTATCCTCCTCAGTTAAGGCTGAGATGAGAACCCAGCCCTGGTTGATACTTGAATTGTAGCCTGTAGATACCCTGGATAAGCTTTGCTCAGGCTAAACCTATAGAAACTGTGAGATAATACCTGTATCCTATTTTAAGCCACTGTGGTAATTTGTGGTAATTTGTTACACAGCAGAAGACAACTAATTCACTTGCCCACTTTACTACAGACCCATTTGAAATAAGTTATACAGAAGCAAACTGAGGCAGTCATTGTATGACTCAAAACAGCTTCCAGAGAGAACATGCTTCCGAAAGGTCATGTGCACCTGAATGTTTACAGCAGCCATGTCCAAATAGTCAAACTATGGAAAGAACCTAGATGTCCATCAATAGATGACTGGATAAAGAAGATGTGGTATATACATACAATGGAATACTATGATCTCACTGATATGAGGAATTTGAAAAATAAGACAAAGGATCATAGGGGAAGGGAGGGAAAAATGAAACAAGATGAAACTAAAGAGGGAGACAAGCCATAAGAGACTCCTAATCTCAGAAAACAAACTGAGGGTTGCTGGAGGAGAGGGGGATGGGAGGGATGGGGTGGCTGGGTGATGGACATTGGAGGAGTGCTATGGTGAGTGTGGTGAATTGTGTAAGACTGATGAATCACAAACCTGTACCTTTGAAAGAAGTAATACATCATATGCTAATTTTAAAAAAGGGAGAGAGAGAGATAATATGCTCCAAGGAGTGTAGATCACAAAGTCTGCAGCTACCACATTTTGGGGATCCACTGCAATGTTTTCACTCCTCCCAATCCCTCCAGGCTGCTCTCAGCCAATGGCTGAACAATGACTAGTGATTTTAGAGCTGAGACATTGCTGCCCAATGTGGGACTCCTCTAATGATGAATTTTCACTCTGGATACTGCATCAACCTTGCTGACACTTTCTCAGAACAATACAGGAATCAGAGTCTCTTCCTTCTTTTACTTTCTCCTTAAGACTGTCAGGCTAACATTGTGATCTGAAGCCTCTCTCTGTCTCTTTTCTTTTTCTTTATTCTTCACAGGTACCTCACCCCAAAAGTCCCATGCCTTTCTAGTTCTGTCTTGCTGTCAGCTTCCCCACAGAGCTCAAACTGACATAAGGACCTTTTGATAGTTTTACGATTTTCCTTCTCTGGGACTTCAGCCTCAGGCCAGGCTGGACAGGCAGTCTCATATCCTAGGAACCACTTGAGTGGTAAGTACAGCAACATTCATTCACAAGACTGCTATTGCCAAGAATCCACCTTGACTCTGAGCATGTTACTTCTCTGAGGCTGCTTTCTTTTTTTGTTAAAATGAGACTGTTGAGTTATATGATTTTTAATATTTTCATTTCTCCTTCTGCCTTCACTAATTGTAAAAGGAGAGAAAACACTAAAAATGACTTACAAATACAAATAGTGGGGAGTGTAGAAAAGAGAGGGGGGGAAAGGAGAAAATAGGTAGAATCAATGGAAGGGCCTAGAAGAAAATAATCATAATTCTGCATTAGCCGTTGAAAACAGCTCCTGGTTTACAACCAGATATTTGTCAGGTTTAAATATTTGGATCTAGTTTGATTTAGTTGGCATAGTTAACATCAGGCTTGTTTTAAGCCATTGTATCACTTTTCTAGGGATTTCAGGCTGCAAAATCCCTAGGGCTGTGTTTAAGGTGAAGGCCAGTTTCCTGTTCTTTTCTTTTTTTCCTTGTGTGATCCCCATGGATCCAGCCTGCTTTTCCTTTCCCTTTAACTGTTAACATAAACACCCTTTCTCATTTGCCTCCTTAGTGGTTTATCTTTATTCCAGCTCAACATTTTCTTGGTATGCTCAAAGACAAATGCATGCCTTTTTGGTATGAAGGTTTTTACTTCAAATCCCTTTGGGGAAACAAAATAACAAACAAAGGGAAATTCGAAGTTTTAAGAAATCTTATGAATTTCATAGAGCCATTGCCCCTGGTCTATTTCACCTGCTGCTGTGACATTTGTGATACCAAAGGCACACTGGACTCTAACTCTCTTCTTTGATATTTCTTCCAGCCTCCATTTCCTTTAGATATTTTCCTTTCTCTAAATCAGAAGAGCTTCTCCACAAAGTACCTTCTTCCTGGTAAAGAAGGTGAGATTCTAGACAGAAATATATACATAAAACCTGTCCATTCATATGCCCACTGGAATCAAATGTGTGCTTTATATAAGTAGAAAAGAGGTATTGACAGATAATATTTTCCAAAAGTGACCACAATATCTCCCAACAAGCATGGTCTTCTACATTAATAGGTAATGTTACCACACTCTCTTTGAAAAGTGGGATCTCTGTTTCCCCTTGAACCTGAATCAGCTCATAACTAACTCAACCAGTAGAATATGGCAGAAACGACATTATATAACTTCTAAAACTAGGTTCTAAAAAGCAGTGAAAATTTTGCTTTGCATTTGGGACATTTTTGATGTTGCCCAGAGTGGCCACATAAAATTTCTGAATATTCTGAGACCCAGTATGCCGTGAAGAAATCCATGCCATATGGAAAGACTTTTGAAAGTGCTCCAGTTGAGAGCCCTATCTGATAGCTAGCAACACCTGTCAACTGAGAATGAAGATCCCCAGAAACCATTTCAGCATCCAGCAATACAGTGCCTTCACCTGTTGTTGGGTCTTTCTAGCTAAGGCCTCCATATGAAGGGCCCTGTCCGGATTTCTGGATTTCTGACATCCAGACTCCGTAAGCATGATAAAATGGCTGCTTTAACCTGCAGAGAATTGGCATAGTTTTTTTATGAAGGCGTAATAACCAGTATATGGATGGAGTCCATTCAGTTCAAATGGGATGCTGGATCACCAGGGCTGACTGCCTGGATCACCAGGGCTGCTCCCATTTTTGTTTGTTTGTTTGTTTTAATTCTAAAGCCAGGTTTTTAGCTTTTTCTTATCTCATAGACTCCTAATAAATCATCTTTTCATTTAACTTGCCTAGGGCTATTTTTTCTTGCTTGCCACCAATAAATGAAAGCTGATTTCCATGTTTCTTTGCATTGGTACTGCACCAGTGAAATACACAGGCAAGGAAGCGTGGTTCCAGTAACAAGAGAAGTCAAAAGGTCTACCTCCTCCCCCCAAACCTCCATCTCCTGCAGATATTGGATGAAATTTCTGGCAAGGTACAAGTTTTTTTGTTGTTGTTGTTTTTCTTTTGTTTTTGTTTGTTTTACTTTAGATATCCAAAGTAAATGGAATGCAAACCAGTTGCATTTTAATGGAGGAAAAGAGGAAAATTATCAAAAGACATAAATTAGATAACATCTTTCATACTTTTTTAACATCTTTTACCCTTTGAATTCAAGAGTTTTGTCCAAAGTCAATAATTAAAATGTTTCCATACATGACTTCAGTCCACTGGATCTGTTAGGAATTTCTTTTCCATGTAGTATAATACACATGTAAAAATCTAGCTTAATTACTATATGAATTTCTACCAAAAAACAATCTCATGTTGTCTCAATTAAATTACTTCTTTGACATGCAGAAATATAAAACTAAGTATAAACTCATATTTTTGATGCATTTCTTTGAATATTTAATAGGTTGTATCTGCTACTGAGGTCAAAATAAAGCAAATTGATTCACAATAAAGACTTCAATTCTTTTTTTTTTAATATCTCATTTATCTATTTGAGAGAGACACAGTGAGAGAGCATGATCGAGGAGAAGGTCAGAGGGAGAAACAGACTCCCGTGGAGCTGGGAGCCCAATGCGGGACTCGATCCCGGGACTCCAGGATCATGACCTGAGCTGAAGGCAGTTGCTTAACCAACTGAGCCACCCAGGCGCCCCTTCAATTCAAGGATAATAAAAATACTGTCTCGTGTTGGTCATATTGTTTCCAAATAACTTGTTATATTTATATTTATGTCATAACATACTTTTATTTATTTATTGAAAAAAATATTTTTTATTATGTTGTGTTAGTCACCATACAGTACGTCATTCATTTTTGATGTAGTGTTCCAAGATTCATTGTTTACATAAAAAAATGAGTGCTCCATCTAATACATGCCCTCCTTAATACCCATCACCAGGTCAACCCACCCCTCTACACCTTTTCCCTCTAAAACCCTCACTTTGTTTCTCAGAGTCCATAGTCCCTCATGGTTCATCTCCCCCTCCGATTTCTACCCCTTCGTTTTTCCCTTCCTTCCCCTAATGTCCTCCATGCTATTCCTTATGTTCCACAAATAAGTGAAACCATATGATAATTGACTTTCTTTACTGGACTTATTTCACTCAGCATAATCTCCTCTAGTCCCATTCATGTTGATGCAAAATTTGGTTATTCATCCTTTCTGATGGCTGAATAATATTCTATTATATATATGCACCACATCTTTATCCATTCATCCATTGAAGGACATCCTGGCTCCTTCCACAGTTTGGCTATTGTAGATATTGCTGCTATGAACGTGGGGTATATGTGGTCCTTCTTTTCACTACATCTGTATCTTTGGGGTAAATACCCAATAGTGCAATTGCTGGGTCATAGGGTAGCTCTATTTTTTAATTTTTTGAGGAACCTCCATACTGTTTTCCAAAGTGGCTGCACCAATTTTCACTCCCACCAACAGTGTAAGAGGGTTCCCCTTTCTCCACATCCTCCCCAACATTTGTTGTTTCTTGCCTTGTTAATTTTTGCCATTATAATTGGCATAAGGTGGTATCTCAATGTGGTTTTGATTTGAATTTCCCTGATGGCTAATGATGAAGAATATTTTTTCATGTGTCTGTTAGCCATTTGTATGTCTTCATTGGAGAAATGTCTGTTCATGCCTTCTGCCCATTTTTAAAATTGATTGTTTTTTGAGTGTTGAGTTTGAGAAGTTTTTTTATAGATCTTGGATATCAGTGTCATTAACAAATATCTTCTCACATTCTGTGCATTGCTTCTTTGTTTTGTTGACTGTTTCCTTTGCTATGCAGAAGGTTTTTATCTTGATGAAGTTTCAAAAGTTCATTTTTGCTTTGTTTCCTTTGCCTTTGGAGACATGTCTTGAAAGAAATTGGTGTGGCTGATGTTGAAGAGGATACTGCTTGTTTTATGCACTAGGATTTTGATGGATTCCTGTCTCACATTGAATTATTTCACCCATTTTAAGTTTATCTTTGTATATGGTGTAAGAGAATGGTCAAGTTTCATTCTTCTGTATATAGCTGACCAATTTTCCCAGCACCACTTATTGATCTTTTTTCCATTGGATATTTTTTCCTGCTTTGTCAAAGACTATTTGACTATTGAGTTTAGGGTCCATATCTGGACTCTCTACTCTGTTCCATTGGTCTGTGTGTCTATTTTTGTGCCACTACCATGCTGTCTTGGTGATCATAGCTTTGTAATAAAGCTTGAAGTTGGACAACATGATGCTCCCAGCTTTGTTTTTCTTTTTCAACATTTCCTTGATGATTTAGGGTCTTTTATGGTTCCATACAAATTGATTGTTTGTTCTAGCACTTTGAAAAATGCCATTGATATTTTGATCAGGATGGTGTTGAAAGTATAGATTGCTCTGGGCAGAATTAACTCATTATTCTTATTTCTGCTTTAAAACTATAAAAGTTTTAAAGTCAACTGCAAAGAAAACAGCAGGCTCAGTTGAATTTACATTGCAAATTATTAATTTATTGTGATAAACTGTGATAGTAGCACTATACAAAATGATCTACTTCAATGTGTTCTTGCTTCAGTGTGCCAGATGAAAATATAATTCTGCCAAAATACATTTTATAATGTAAATCCTTTGTAAGATGTATCATGATGTCATTTTGTGTGAGGGTATAATTCACATATTTGTCCTTTTTGTCAGTAAAATAGTATCAATCAGCAAATTTAAACACAGGCACACACTTCTAAAGAAGTATTCACCTATAGTGTGGTTCTCTACTTGAAAATATATTATTCATCAAAACATACTATATCAGTTGTCTATATATATATATATGTGTGTGTGTAGATATACAAACTGTGTTTATAGTATAGACTTGTATGTGTGTGTATATATGTGTATGTACATATAAAATATATTGTAATTACCTATAAGTATTCTTGAAAATTTTTCCTACAATACAGTTAATTTACTTCAAAATGTTTAGTCTTTGTTAGGTAGAATCAGAAAAGCATTTAGTTTAAGGCTGATTTTGCCTCATTCCTGAAGCAAAGCTTGTCTGAGTCTGCTTCCTGATGTCTCATGAATTATGCGGTTTATCTAATTTGGCTACTGGGAACATGAATGTTTCCTGGGCCATGTGATAAACCCCATGAATTATGGGGTTTATCCAACTTGGCTACTGGGAACATGGATGTTTCCTGGGCCATGTGAATTCTTGGTACTGTTTTTTTGTTGCTTTTTGAGGTATTTTCTTGTTTCCCCAGCCTAGGGCAGTTTCTTGATATAAAACCACTAACTGGTATCAGCTGAAGACTCAAGAGTCCAGAACCTTCATCAGATCTCCAGACCTCCTTTTCTGGGCATCTCTCCTGTCTACCAATCTGTCCTGTGAACTCTCTATACTTCCCATTTATTGACTAAAACCAACTTCCAGCCCCATACCCTCAATGCAGGGAAATCACTAGTTTCTCCCTGGTTTTCCTTTTATGTACTGCATCCTGGAAACTCTCTCCAGGTATTGCATCAAATATAAGTCTTACCATGCTCAAGGATCATTGACTCTATTGTTTCTTATCTTTTGTACAGCTTTTCAGCTGTCCCAAGAAAGAGAGTATATCCCGTCCCTGTTACTCCATCCCAGTTGGTGGCAGACATCATATGATATCAGTTTTTAAATGAAATAGACAATATAGCATGGTGATGGTAACATATACTGATGATCTCCAGTATTTAAATTTGAATATGTTTAAGCTCATCAGAGTAAGTAATTAGAGTTAATTTCATACTTAAGAATAAAAGAGGTAATTACCGCCACAGGATTATTGCATTTTACTTGCCAACATTAACATAAGGCAGAAGAGCCTTAGGTCTTTTCTGTGTCCAATGTTCATTTGTGCTATTTCCTAAGCAAACTTAGGTTTAATGCTCTTTGATTATACTCTTTTAGCCTAAGTGTCTTTCATTTCACAATATATTTATTTTTATGTTTTGTTAATTAACTAAAATTAAATTATACTATGGCCTAACCACAAAGACTTTGTGTCATGGTATCCTTAGCACTTGCTGAAATTGATAAGAACTCCATATGGATATAACAGCATTGGTTAAATAGCCTTCCTCATGTCAATAAGTCACCCTGCCCCTGAAGTAATCTGGGGTTTGTGCACAACAAAAGACCAATTAACCATTAGTTGATGAGTTATATTCAGTTCAAAAAATGTTTATTTAAATTATTAGGAGTCTTGGCATAAATGTATGCATTTTAAGTGATTTTTTGGAAAACATTTTATCCTATCCACAGAAATGATTCTTTTTCCAACAAAAAAGCTAGCCAGCAGAATATTCAATGGATAACTGAGTGCATTAACAGTATTAACGAAATAAAGACAGATGGCAATTTTACACTTCTTTAATATAAGCCTCTTTTATTAATGCAGCAGTCCTATCATTTGATGTAAAGCTTCATTTTTTAAATATAAATTCTCTTAATACTCTTACAGACAGATGAAATGACTCCATAAGATATTTATATACATATTATGATGTTGGCACTAACTAGTTTGAGAACAATAGAACAATTAGAAATTCATATTTGAATATTAATGACCTGTTTTTAGAATGTATTATATTGCTTTTCCTTTTGCTTTCAAAGTGACAGAATCTTCCATCTCTTTCTCTGGATACTTTTCCCTAATATAAACTAATCCCTTAAAATTGCTTTTTGAATTCAATGTCTAAAATCAGGAAAGGAAAAACAGCTTATGTTTCAATGATTTTTTTTTTTTTTTAAGGGGCCTGTTTGCTGTAGGAGAAACTATCTTTTAAACATCCTCTGAGTTCAAATGGTATATCAGCAGCCTTACATCACCATAAAATGTGAATTCCCTCTGATCTTTTGAATTTCATTTCTAGGAATAAATCCAAATTATAAGCACTAACATTTATTGACAATATATGTCAGGCACTCTTGTCAATTGTTTACGTGAATCGTCATATTTAATTCTCACCACAATCCCATGAGGTCAATATTATTACTTAGCCATGCATGAGAAAAGTGAGTCACAGAGGGCCTAAATGACTAGCCCATCCCCCATTTTGGTAAAGAGATTCAACTCCGAGAAAACCGAGAGGAGAACTCACATACTTAGCAATATACTACATACTATTATATACAAAGCATATGATCAGAGAGGCAAATAACATCTACAGAGAGGGTAGATAGATAGACAGAGCCAGAAGTGAATAGATGTTCATTGCTGTATTGGCTATGCTAAAGCAAAATTGGGAAAATTAGGGGGGGTTAGTTAAATACATTATTAGATCTTCACTGAAGGCCACTATGCAATCAGGAAAACTGATGATGAATGATAGATTTGTTGACACGATAACATCTTTCATGCATTTCTACAGGGGAAGTAAAACATTATAAACAGTATATATTATCTTATTTTTGTAAGTATATACAAAAAGTAAAAACAAAAAAAAAAGAGTCCTTGAAGATTGCTCACCAAATGACTAACCAAGACTATTCTTGAGATCTCTAGGGCTCTTGATGATAAGATAGTATATTTACTTCCTTCTTTTGCTTTCTTGATTTTTATTTGTCTGTAATAATCATGAATTGCCATGAGGGGAAAAACTTCAACAATGCAATTACAATTTCTTAAAATAATTAAGATAAAAATACTGCCTTTCAATATTTTCAATATATGGTAAAATTAATACTCAGCAGTTAATTTCATGCCTTACTCTTTTTGAAGAAAATATAATTAAGCATTCAACACCAGATGGTTGAAGAAAAAATAAACTTGGGGGTGCCTGGTTGGCTCAGTGGTTTAAAGCTTCTGCCTTTGGCTCGGGTCATGATCCCAGGACCCTGGGATCGAGCCCCGAATCGGGCTCTCTGCTCAGCAGGGAGTCTGCTTCTCCCTTCCTCTCTCTGTCTGCCTCTCTGCCTACTTGTGATCTCTGTCAAACAAATAAATAAAATCTTTAAAAAAAGAAGAAGAAATAAATTTGAAGAAAAAATAAATTATAAGAAAAAAAGAGTAAGAAATTTATACACTTAAAAGGAGAAATCAATACATTTGAAAATAACATACAAAAATAGCATTTAAGGAACATAGATTGTAATATTTTATACTTTAAAAAATAAATAAAAATGTGGTCTTAAAAGGAGAAATACCACAAAAAATATTAGATTTTCAAAGAAAAATGTAAATAAGGAGTGTGGAGTATGGTGGTTAACTGTAGTCACAGGTGCCGATCAAGTAGGTTTGCATTCAGTTTCAATACACACAAGTTGTGTGATTTGGGGTAATTTATTTATCTAATTTTTCCTTATCTACATAACAGGGATTAATAATAATTCCTCTCTAGTAAGGTTGTTTTGAGGTTAAATTGAGAAAACATAAATAATGTTATAATCTATGCTAATAACTTGGAAAACCTTGACGAAATAATTGATTTTTCTGAAGTAAAGATGATTCAAGAGGCAGGAAAAAAATCAAAAAGCAAATAATCTACTTTTCAAGGATCAATTTATCCTCTACCTCTTTGATAAACTCTTCTGTTTTATCTTGCCCACACAGCTCTCTCTTTTTTGCTCTTAACTGTAATTTAAGCTTCATTTTTAAACTACCTTTACAGTAATTACAGTAGGCAGAATAATGGCCCCCAAAATGTCCACACTTTAATTCTCAAAAGCTATGAATATGTTACCTTACACAGCAAAAGGGAATTTGGAGTTTCGATAAGGGTTAAGAATACTGAAATATGTTACCTTGGATTATCTAGGTGAAAGCAATCTAACCATATGAGTCCTTAAAAGTGGAGAACCTTTCTTTTCTGATGTCAGATGGTGATGCAATGATAGAAGAAGGGTAAAAAAAAAATCTGAGGTTGCTGACTTTGAAATTAGAATAATGGAACCCCAACAGAATGCATGTGGACAGATTCTGGAAACTGAGAAAGCCAAAGAAATCAATTCTCCACTTAGAGCTTCCAGAAAGGAATAAACTCTGAGAGACATCTTTATTTTAGCCTGGTGAGACTTCAAAGCTACAGAGCTGTAAGATAATAAATTTGTGTTGCTTTAATCCACAGTTGGTGATAATTTGTCACAACAGCAATAAAAAACAATATTGTGATGTTAAGTTAAAAAGCATGCACATAGGGGCACCTGGGTGGTTCAGATGGTTAAGTGTCTACCTTCTGCTCAGGTCATGATCCCAGGGTCCTAGGAATGAGCTCCACATTGGGCTCCCTGCCTGCTTGGTGGGGAGCCTCCTTCTCCCTGTCCTTCTACTGCTCCCCCTGCTGTGCTCTCTCACTCTCTCTGTCAAATAAATAAATAAAATGTTTTCAAAAAATAAATAAAAATAAAAAGCATGCACATAGTCTTGACATCTTGCTAATACAGGTTTTCTGAGGTCAGGCAGAGCGTTCAACATTTCTGTCAAAAACCTATAGCATCCACCTTGTTGTTTGAGAATACATGACAGTGCTTAATTTTTATTTGATTTGATGTTCCACATATAGTATCCTAATCTACCCTCTGTTCTCCTTCTCTCTATATCCAATGAACTCTAGTAGTCTGTGGGAAAAGTCATATAGGGTCATATTAGATAAATATAGTTAGGTTTTTAGTTATGGAATTTGGGACTAGCATATGCATATAAAGGACAAAATCCCAGAGTCCTTCTAGAAATAGCTTCCCCTCAGACAGACTCTGCCACCTGAAATATTAATATAATAATCATCTTTTATTCTAATCACAAGCATTTCTCCCTAATAGCACATGATTGCTCTAGCTGTTTGCTTTAATTACCACATAGATACTTATGTACCACAAAGACAATACACATGACATGTAGACTACATCATTTTCTGGAGAGAAAGGCACTGCTGATTGATGTCAGACAGTCATTATCAGATATCACATTGGCTGGGCTCAAAATATAGACTATTAATAGCAAAACAAATTATATACATTTAGAAAGGGAAATGCAAGTGGCAAATAAAAGAGAAACTAGTCCTAGAGCTTTATGGAGTCTTTATATAAATTTCAGAAAAGCTTAAGGTAATTTGCACATTAACATTATATTTATTTGAAATATATCACTATGATAAAATGTTTTACAGTTATTTTCAAAATATTTAAAATTATTTATTTTAAATAACGAAACAACCTGAAGTTAGTTATAACAATGTATACTATTGAACTTGGCAGGTGATCTTGAAATAATTTTGCCCAACCTTTCAGCTAAAGCAAGAATCCATTCTTTAATATCTTTACCCATTGGTTTAGGTTATTATTTGTTTATTTAAGTTTTGTAAAATTCCAAAAACTTGGGAATATAAATGCTCCTTAGTAATTCAAACTGCAAAGAGAGGAAGTGAGGAAGTTCACAAAGAAGGCATTGCTCTTTCATTTTCATAAAATTTTATTAGGAAATTTTGGGAAGGAAGAGCATAACAACTAGACAAAGACTAAGATTTAAAGAAGTTTTAGTGACACTATGAGTCATCTGAGAATATTTATAGCAGTTAGGAGTGTTTGAGGTCAATCTCTGTTACTTGTGTGCTGTGTGACATAGAGAAGTTACTTATTCTCCCTCATCTATGAAGCTAGAAAAAAAATTTCATAATGGAATGAAAAAAACCTTATAAACACATTTCATCTAAATATGACTGTTCTCTCCAAGGTCTTTTGTTAGGTGTCAAATTAGTATACAAAATTTTCTGTTCTTCAGGTTATAATGGTTTATAGTCAGTATTAAATTTCTTAATGGCAAAAACAGGTCTGCTTTTTTTTTTCAAGGAAATATAGGTTTAAATTCAGCACTTAGAAGTCCTATATGTGATTTCCTAGAGCTTTTCCAGAACAGAATTAGTAAAAATAAGCTTTTATAACTTATCCTTTCTTTCAGTTTTTAACTGTTTTGTAAAGCTACTTCATTTGTGAATGAACAGGTTTCCATTTAAAATAATCAGTAAAATTCTAAATTGATGACAACATTTATAGTAAATTCAAGGCATTCAGAATATTAGCTATCTTAAAGAATGATTAAGCTTTATCAAAATGTTATGGTAAAAGTGAACCTATTTGTTCATATCTACATTCTCACTAAAAAGAATGAGAAAAATCTGGAACAAAAACTAATGTGTTTGATGATAGTAAAGCATTCCCAAAGCAGAGAACTCTAAGGCCAAGATCTGGGAGAGAAGGAAGTACCAGGGAGATAAGTCTAGAATAAGGGACCATATTTTCTCCAGACGGCAAAGGCCAATTAGAGAAAAGATCACTGGGGACTGAGAACTCCAGCAGAGCATTGGAGAGATTCATGTACAACAAGGACAAAATTGGAGTCCGGAGGCCACTAAGGATGGGAGGTAAACACCTCCAGATTTGGTTCATGACCCAAAAGGTCTACATTTTAGGACTAAGGGAAAAAAGGAAATAAAATTTCTGGCATTAAAAAGAAAAATGAAGACAAAAGGGTGTAGAAGAAACACAATAAAGAAAAAGATATCAAATAATAAATTGATACATTGGAGATGGATCTACAATGCCAAATGCTACAAACACAATGTTGAACAAAAGAAGCCAAGTCCCAAATAACATGCAATTGATGATTCCATCTCTACGTATTTTTAAAATAGACAGATTTAAGTAATCTATACTTTTATTTTTTATAAAGATTTTGTTTATTTATTTGAGAGACACAAGATGGTGACAGAGAACATGAGTAAGGAGGAGAGGGAGAAGGCAGCTCCCTGCTGAGCTCGATCCCAGGACCCCAGGGTCATGATCTAAGCCAAAGGCACAGGCTTAACTGACTGAATCACCCAGGCACCCATAACCTATACTTTTATTTTATTTTTTTAAAATTTTTATTTATTTATTTGACAGAGATCACAATAGGCAGAGAGGCAGGCAGAGAGGAAGAAGCAGGCTCCCCGATGAGCAGAGAGCCTGATGCAGGGCTCAATCCCAGGACCCTGGGATCATGACCTGAGCTGAAGGCAGAGGCTTTAACCCACTGAGCCACCCAGGTGCCCCAATCTATACTTTTAGAAGTCAGGATAATAATACCTTTGGCAGAAGGGAAGGAGTCTGGCTGGGAGAGGTCACAAGTGTAGTTACTGAAAATAATGGAAATACTCTATTTCCTTACCTAACAATACCCTTTTAATAAGTCATTAAGTTGTACATTTATGATTCAGTCAATTTTTCTGTATATATGTTCTCAAAAAATTAAAAGAAAATAAAACTTTAATAGAGCAATTGGCAATGATATGATTCTACTTAAAAATGACATTAATGTTCTTCTAAAGGCCAACTGATGAGCCTTTGTTTTTTTATAATTTTAGAGTCTTTATCCATATGGTGTGTTATCTAGTCTACATGATTAAAGTCTTACTTGTTAAACACAAATCAGATCTTGCCATACCCTACTCAAAACTCCCAATGATCATCTTGTCAAATCCATAATGTGCAAGGCTGTAATTGGTCTGGTCTCTGGTTATTACTCTAACTTCATTACTTACTTCTCATTTTGCTCTGACAAAACTCTAGATTCCTCACCAAACTTCAAATGTACTTAGTTGACCTCCATTTAAGGGTGTCTGCATTTTTTTGTTTAGCTTGGCATGTTTCTGCTTGAGGTCCTTTTCCTTGTTCCTTTGTCTTTTCGTGGTGTCACTCAAGTGCTACTTCCTCTGCAAGGTCATCTTTGAAAACTTTATTTTATTTTATTTTATTTACTTTTTTTTTAAGGTTTTATTTATTTATTTGTCAGAGAGAGAGGGAGAGAGAGCGAACGAGCACAGGCAGACAGAGTGGCAGGCAGAGGCAGAGGGAGAAGCAGGCTCCCTGCAGAGCAAGGAGCCCGATGTGGGACTCGATCCCAGGACGCTGAGATCATGACCTGAGCTGAAGGCAGCCACTTAACCAACTGAGCCACCCAGGCATCCCCAAAACTTTATTTTAAATAGCACCTCTTACTACCCTCTCTTTCCTTTTCCAGCTTTATACATTCATTCTCTAAACAGTTATAACTAATATTATGTTGCACGTTTGTTTGTTTAGGTGTTAACTAGTACAAGGAATTTACCCATTTGCACATCATTTCCTTGTTAACCTGAAAACCATGCCTGGCATGGACTAGACATTCCACAAGTTGTGAATGCCTAAATGAATCAACAGCTGTTGTACATGAGTTCATTGTATTCTGCAAAGAGTTGGCAAGAAGATTTGAAGACTTTACTACAACTTACCAGGATCAAGACACTTGTACACTTTAGGATCTCCAGTATTAAGTTTAGTAAATTATAGGCAATTTGTTTTCACAAGGGGGAAAAGATGTTAAATTTATTTCTAATTGAATTGCTATGAACTACAAAACACAGCAGGCTTTGTTTACAATGCTATGACCAACTGCTCACATTTGTAAGAATAGCTCACAGCAACTCCCCCATCCCCACCAAATCTTGCCCGGGTAGGATTCTGCACAGTTATTATTTATTTGTCTTTATCTTTTCTGAGTACCAAAATCTTTACCCCCTAACCTAAGTGTCCATAATACTCAGAGTTCTCCAGAGAAATAGAACTAAGAAAAAAAGCATGTGTGTGTGTATGTGTGTATGTGTGTGTGTGTGTGTGCATGAGAGAGACTGTAGTCTATCTACACAATGTATAGAGAGAAGATGTCCATAATATATAGGTAGAAGATAGATAAATGGATAGTTAGATAGATAATGAGCAATTGGCTCACATTATTACAGTAACCTAGAATTCCATGATCTGTCATCTGCAAACTGAAGCCCCAGGAAAACTGGTGGTATATTCCAGTTGGTGTCCAACAGCCTGAGAAGTGGGGTGGGGGAAATATGTAAATCATAGTCTGAAAGCAATAAAAGATGCAATGAAATGTCCCATCCCAGGAAGTGAGGCAGAAAAAATAAGAGGTGAATTCCTTCTTCTTCCATCTTTTGTTCTATTCAGGCCATCAAGTATTGAATTATGTCCACCTATATTAGAGAAGGCTATTTATTGAGTTTATTCATTAAATGCCATTCTTATTCAGAAACACTCTCACCATATTGAGAAGTAATGGTTAATCTGTGCATCCCATGACCAATCAATTTGACACACAAAATTAAGCATCGCGGTGTCCTCATATGATCATATCTGTTAGGTCTCTTTCAAGTCAGGAATCAATAAAAATAACAATATTTTGAGAATGAAAACATAAATTGAGACACACTATAATCAAATATGTCTAATTGACCCACTATACACACACACACACACACACACACACACACATAATTAATGGAAGGGGGATATATAGTCATTCCTGGTTTCTTATAGAGGTCCCCAGTGCCACATTATTAAGAAATAAATTTTGTCCCATCTGAATGCTCTCTCCAGTGCATAGTTTTGCTATAGATCTTCACAGTCCATGTTAAAATGTCTGTTTCCTGTTTCAGGGATGGTCCATGTTAGAAATTATGAACATGGGATTTGAAGTGAGTCAGAACTGGCCTCAAGTTTTGTTATTGAAATTATTAATTGTTTACATCATTTCTCTGAGGTCTAGTCCCCTATTTTAAAAAATGGAGTTGATAATTATACATATTTCCTGATTGTCAATGAGGCTTAAAAGCAATAATATTGTGACGTATTCAATTCAGTACTTAGCATATAGTAATCATTTAACAAACTTGAAATAGTACAAAAAGCAAAAATTTGTAATTACATATTTACAGAATAAAATGGTGTACTGTATAATTTTATGTGTTTCCTCAACATAAGACTTTACTATTTGACCTTTTAAACCTAAGGGAGACTTTATTTTCTCTAATATATTCTGCAATTTTCTTTCTTTCACCAGATTTCCCTAGGTCATCATCAGCCATTCTATGAGAACATACTATTTTATTCAATAAATAATAAGCAAGAGTTTTAATCCCCTTCTGAAGAAAGAATCCTTCTTGCTTGGCAAGGACCCTTCCCATGTTTCAGAGGCATTCCCACCAGGGTACTCCCTGTGTGATGCCATTAAACTTTACCCAGGAAACCAACCATAAGTCAGGGAGTTCCTAGCACATCCCTTCATGCTCCTTGTCCGGGCTGCCTGGGCTCCTATACACATTAAACATACTCTCTTCTGCTTGGTTTTTAGCCTTGTATAGCTACGGGTTATTGCTACTGCATCAGATTTGCCCAAAGTCTAGTTATGTCTCATATATTTCAAGACTTGGAATGTTAGCTCTTCACTGCCAATGGCACCACCTGAGGCCGTTGTGTGATTCAAGCATTTTCATCTCCTCCTGCTCTTTTGCTTTGAAATCAGTAAGGTTATGTGTAATCAAAGAACAAATCTGATCACTCAAAGGAATTAGTGGCTGGTAAATTTAGAACTAAACCCTCATATGTGACTTCACACAGAGATTGTTTTTCATCTTTCTCTGCATGTCACAGAGCTCATCTAAATGAGAAGCACAAATGTTTTCAAAGGCAACTCCAATCACAGCTCAGAACTGTGAAATAATGATAAAAAAGAATTCTTTGGTGTATTATCTGTTCCATGCACCTGACTTTTCATTGCACTAAAGATACATTAATGGTGTGATTGAATGTCTAATGATTTTTTTTAATTGGACAGGGTTACATCTTTTGGAAAAAGATCTTTGAATATTCATAATAGTTAAATGTTAAGCATGTGGAATTAAGGACAAGTTAATCGCATTCATGGAAAATCTACTATAAGAAAAACATTATGGTAGGTTTTATGGGAATATAAGGAAAATATCTTAATCAGCTTGGGATGCTGTAACAAAATACCATAAACTGAGTAGCTAATCAACAATAGAAATGTGTATCATTCTGGAGTCTGTAAGTCAGAGATCAGAGTGCCAGCATGGTCAGGTTCTGGTGAGAGCCCTCTTCAATATTTCAGATTGCTAACTGCTCATTATATCCTCATGTGGTGTAAAGAGAGCTAGCTAGCTCTCTGACCTCTTCCTATAAGGACACCAATCCTATACATAAGGGCTCCACCCTTGTGACCTAATTATTGCCAAAGGCCCCACCTCCAAATACTATTTTATTGGGATTAGGATTTCAATATATGAATTTTTGAGAGACACAAATATTGTTTATAACACATGACTAAAAATAGTTGTTGATCTCAAGGACTTCACTATTGAGTTATAGATAATTAAGGCATAACTCTGGAACCATAACCCTTGAAATTGCTTGAGGAAAATCCTACTGCATAAGCCTGAGCCTACAGCACTCATTGTGTCTGGGAAATATGCCACAGTGAGTAGAAAATAATCCCTTTTTTGCAAATGCTCTTAACTTAAGGTAGAAAAAAGGTTAAGAGAAAAAAATTCAGAAATTAATTCAAGAAATTACATGTACAAGCTGAAAATTTAGCTAAATCTCCATGTTTTTACCTCTTATAGTTTCTGAGGAGCAGAGATTCATTCAACCCAGATTTACTTCTAGAGCTATTGGAACACTTGTGTCCCTATTACCCTGCTATATTCTCACTGAGGTTCAAATCTTGCCTCTCTGGGACCCATTATTGACTCCATTCCATTCATACATTCTTAGCTCCATGCCCTACTTTCCTGAGGCTGCCTTTACATGAAGTTTGAATCTTATCTAGCACATACTTTTGTTTTTTTGCTTCAGTCTCTTTTTCCACATTGTTAATATTTTCTTTTTTCCTTTCCCCTTTGTAGCTCTAGTGAAAAATGTGAAGTTCAATACCACATGAAGCTTTAGAAAACATCTTTCTGGAACTATTACTTATGACATGACAGTTGGCTTTTAGCAGTGAATCTTATGCAAAGATTAATATACATAGGAAGAAAGCAGTAAGCTTCAATTTAAACAAAATAAAATGAAATAGAACAGTATTTGAAAGAAAGTTCCATGGTATCATAAGAATGTGCCTGGTGCATTTGAAAATAATTGATTTTGATAATAACTATAAGTGCCATAAGTTTAGAAAAGAAAGACATGTCTGTGTCCGGATTGATCCAGAACTGTCTCATAGATTGCAAATAAACTTAGTTTCTGAAGATAGATAGGATTTAGAAACTGAAAATGATTGGGAAGGTTGTTCTAGAAGAGGGCAATCTGTGATTAATGATGGGTGCATAAATGTATTATAAGAGGAGCTCCACTAAAAATAGTAGTGTATATGCAGCTAAAGTCTAATTCCAACAAAATCTGGGTCTGGATCTAATTCCTCTCTTCTATGCTTGGCAGTATATAGAAAATATATACGTGTGTGTGTGTGTGTGTGTGTGTGTGTGTGTGTGAACACCAATAAGTTTCTCCATAAGGTAATGGGATACTGTTTCATTGTGCACCTCTTGTGTTGACTGTGGGGATTGGATTCAGTTGCAAAGTAATAAAAGTGTAGAGAAAGGAATATTACTATATTAAAGGATAAGCTTTCAAATATATTCCAAAGAACACTGTTTGGGGCTTAGGGGAAATCTCATTTCACTTGCTAACTTTTCTAATGCAGGTCAGGTGTATAACCTGTCTCCTGAGAGGATAACAATATGCTGAATAAGACTGAGTGAGAACAGCCAACACTGGGAAGAAAATAATCACCCTTCTCTTGCCTTTTTGTGTTTAACAATGATGTGATAGCTAAGTGTTTAGCCTAAGTAAGTGTTTATTGATGTCATTGTCATCATTGAAAGTATAAATATGAAATGATATGCTTGCCTACATTGTCATTTCTAGTTATTTTTTGGATATAGATACATGGCAACCAGGGCTGCTGGTGCTATTATTTTTCATGGGGACTTTTTAGCACTTTGCATTGGTCTATCTGATTTATAACTTTTATGTGTACAGATTTTCCTTCTTCCTAATTCTTAGCATTCCAATTCCATTTCTAGGATAACTTTTTTCACACATGCTTTCTCCCCATTCCATTCTATAGTCTAATTTATTCACTGGCTCGTTCATTATTCATTCAATGAGGAAAGTGAGAGACCTTATCAAGAGAGAAGAGAATAGATCCAGGAGAAAGAAGGTGAGAAAGAAAGATAAATATCCCTCTAAACCCTTTCTTCTGGGCTCTAGAAATTTTAAAAGCCTCATGCTTTCTGCATAGACTTCCAGAAAATAAGTTTGTTGAACAAAGAAACTACTAATCATATCCCAAGGAAAATGTCATTATTATCCCCTTACATAAACAAAGAAAATGGCAAGAGAAGCAGATTCAATACCATCAGTGATGATGAGTCTTTTTCAAGAGAGTCTTGCTCTCTCATGAAGGGATGGAATCTTCTTGTCTCTAATGTTACTAGTACAGTGGTATAGAGAATACAGATTTCCATATCTGGAACTTTTTTTTTCATGTGAATAGTTGGAAGCTTATACCATTGTTTCATTCAATGATCCTTGAAAGAATGAGTGGCCATTATATTTTTCTGCAATAATCATAATGTGTTAGTTCTTCTGCCTGTGGCATAAAGGAAGCCTGTGTCATGAAACAAACACTAACCTAGAAGTCTTAACAATCTAGGGTCAAGCCTTATGCCATTTCTTTTTTTTTTTTAATTTTATTTTTCTTTTTTAAAGATTTTATTTATTTGACAGACAGAGATCACAAGTAGGCAGAGAGGCAGGCAGAGAGAGAGGAGGAAGCAGGCTCCCCGCTGAGCAGAGAGCCCGATGTGGGGCTCGATCCCAGGACCCTGGGATCATGACCAGAGCCGAAGGCAGAGGCTTTAACCACTGAGCCACCCAGGCGCCCCCCTTATGCCATTTCTTAAATATATGACCTTTGAGAGGCATTCACCACCTTTTAACTCCAGTTCCCATTCCTTACAAAGAGAATGATAATACTTATGTCTTAGAATGGCGTGAAGTTTAAGTGAAATTGATGTGTATGGACACACTTTTTTATAGTTGTAGGTGTTATTACTATAAGATTAATACATTAATCATATTTTTAAAAAATTTAAAGTTGATACATTTCAAAATATTTATAATTGATGACTCCTAAAAAACCTCTTAAATAAGGAAACTAATTGCAAATAATTTTAATCATTTTAAGAAGTTCTAGTATGTTGCCCAAACCCCAGTAAATTGACTTTAATTATTAGTCAATGAAATTAGAAAAAAAAAAAAGATAAAAAAAATTAAATGGATAATTCTGCCTTTCAGTTAAAAATATGCCAGTGGCCTCAGAGCACACTATTACAGGAAATGAAGCAATCTTAGCAAGGCTTTTCTTGACATATAAATAGACACATAGAATTCCATACTTGAAGTGTAATCTCATCACCACAGTGATGACAACTAATAATCCTAATAAGGCTATCAGACTGAGTTGTTAAGTTACAAAGATAGCAGTTCGTTGTGAAAACCACAGGAGTCTTAGAACCAAACATCCACAGTTTCCATATGTGAGTTATTTAACACTGGGCGTGTTTTTGACCTTTTTGTCTGGAGGGGAATGCCATTTCCCACGCCAGGCTTACAAGAGGTGGTATCTTCCCTTTGCATACTATGGCCTTTCTCCGCTTCTTCATTCATTCCACAGTAGTAAAAGTGAATTTGACGTAACTAATAGGTTATTTGGGGGAGAACAACTACACACTAGGTTTAATGTCACTCTTTTCTCTCGTTATTATTGTTGTCCTCAAAAAGCACACATTTTCCTCCATTCCTGTATATTGTCCATAATCAGGAGGGCAAATATGCCTAGTTCTGAGGTTCAGGATTAGCAGGAACACTTGGCTTACCTATTGAGACCCAGTCTTTTCAACCAGGTCTCCAGTATTTTTTTTTTTTTTAAGATTTTATTTATTTGACAGACAGAGATCACAAGTAGGCAGAGAGGCAGGCAGAGAGAGGGAGAAGCAGGCTCCCTGCTGAGCAGAAAGCCTGATGTGGGGCTCGATCCCAGGACCCTGGGACCATGACCGAGCCGAAAGCAGAGGCTTTAACCCACTGAGCCACCCAGGCGCCCCTCCAGTATTATTTTAACCTCCATTTTGAGGCCTGACTTTTTTCCCCCCTCAGCTTCTTCAGATTGCACCAGGATAAGGGAGGAACAGTAATAATTTTATGGTGGCTTTGTTAAGACCCCAACATTAAATCTATCAGCCAGAAATACTGAAAATTAAAACTGAAAGAATGGATTTTGGGAGAGCAAAGTATACACATGGAAAGCCTTGGTGGTTTAAGGATATGTAATTTGGGCCTTGGTGCTCTGACTGTGGTGATTTACAGAGGTCAGTTTTAGGTTCATATGAGTTTTTACATTCTGTGATTGAATAATTTGAAATATTTTAGCCCAACTTCATGGTATTTTGGCTGTGGTAGATGATTATAGCTTGCAGGTGTTTTTGTTTTGTTTTGTTTTGGTTTGTTGTTTTTTTGTCCAAAAATAAATGGCTTTTTTTTTTCCTGGAGACAGACATTTAGACAAAGGTCCCTCTGCCTCAGGAGAGATATTCAAGAAGGGATGTCAATGATAGGGGCTGTGAAAGATGAAATCAGAGATAGGATGTGTGCACCTCAGCAAACTGGGATGCAGCCACTCAGTTCTCAGCAGAGGTGCAGAGTCTGGCAAAGACACAAAGCCCCAGGGCTTAGAAAGGGCAGAGTTCCAGATTCATGAAGCTGCAGCCTTCTCCTCTTTTTCTTTTCTGGCTGAGGCAAATGTTCCATTGCAAGGAAGAGTATAGGCCTCTCAGGGATTAGCGGGAAATACAGTATTTGCTGCTTCTAAATTGTCAGGTAGTGAAGTTCTGCATATGTCTATAAGCACTACCAACTTTTTAGCTTTAAATTGTTACTGCCAGATATCTCTGGCTCAGATGAACCCTATCTTCTTCTACACAGAAGACCAAGAAAATAAGTATAGAAAGACAAATCATGACAATTGTCCACAAACAAAATCATTCCCTACTTCACAGTTTCAGGCTGATGCTAAATTGGTTAACTCCAGGTTGGGGGGAGAAAACTGCTAGGAGGCAGGTTTCTTTGGCAAGAGATACTGGAAAAGTCCACTATGGCAGAGGAGTGAGAATGAATATTTTCAAGAAAGTATGCAACTATAATCTGAGCTGCCACCTTTGCAGACTTCTAAACTTTGTAAGCAGGCTAAATGTTACTCTCAGAGACAGGAGCCTGGGTGCATAAATGGATTATGCCCTCAGAAATGTGATTACAGATCACCAAAATTCACTTCTTGCTGGAAGAATTCTCCCAATTGAGTTTAAATTCACATGTCATGGATTTAGAACACCTGGAATAGACTGACTGGCATCCTAGCAAGGCTACAACCAAGAAAATTTTCTCATTTACTCATAAGGAGCATCTTCTCTGGTCTTTGGCCATCATTAAATACTGGGTTCTGGGACCCTTTTTTTTTTTCTTTCTTTCTTTTGAAGAACTGTTTTTAGATGTGAGGATTGACTTGTTCCCTTAATTTAAGGAATATGATGATTGAAAGTGATGCCCTACAAACTGCAATTGAGCTAATACAACTTCTCAGACTATTAAAAGAATTTGACTTATTGCGGACAGAAACAGTGCAAGCTGTAGTTGCTGATAGAACCAGATTTACTCAAGCATGAAGAATCATTCCACTTCAGACTAAAGCAGTTGGAGAGGATGCACTTCTGTTTCTCCAAATTTTGATTAAAAGTGTAAGAATAACTTGATTTTTTGAGTAAGAAAGTGGATTATACATAGACTTAAATTTCTTTCTGCAAAATTCACAGGGAGTGTGTTTTCAAATATTAGCATTTTGATGTTGGCATCTTTGGGATATCTTAATGGCATTTAATCTCACTGCAGTCTCCAATAAATTATGTTGTGAGACTGGGCATAATACTATTGGGTAAGAAAGAGGACAGAGTGTGACTCAGACTTTAGGGACTGAGTGCCCTTGGATTGGGTTTAATTAATACATGATTTTGATCCATTTTATAACTTTGGAGGCAAATTTTATATTATCCACATTTGATCCCAATAAAATATTCAAAAGAGAAATGGTTAGTATGTGTGAGTGACATCTTAAAAAACAGGAGACTGTCCAAATACATTGCTGATCTCTTCGCTTGAGAGACAAGGGCCAAACTTAACATTTTGTTAAACTACATACATTTATAGGAATAAAAAGTGGGGCAACTCTTTTCTCCATTCTTGATTTCTATGATAAAAGAATTTCTTTGACATATTTCACCCCTTGCACTTTCTCCTCCCCTTCATTACTCCCCATAGAAAAGTAGTAACAACCATGCTACCTGTGTTCAAATCTTGCCAACACCCCCTAGTAACTATGAGACATCAGACAAATTTATTAACCTCCCTGTGCCTCCCATTTCTCACTTCTACAATGCAGACACTAATGATTTCTGATTTTTGAGGTTACTGTGTGGATTGAACAAAATACTATATGTAAAGTGGTTATAACAATGTCTGCCCACACAAAGCACTGTTTTAATATTAGCTATTATTTGCCAAATTTGTCTTCAGGGGCACCTGGGTGGCTCAGTGGGTTAAAGCCTCTGTCTTCGGCTCAGGTCATGATCTCAGGGTCTTGGGATCAAGCCCCAAATCGGGCTCTCTGCTCAGCGGGGAGTCTGCTTCCCTTCCTCTCTCTCTCTCTCTGCCTGCCTCTCTGTCTACTTGTGTTCTCTGTCAAATAAATAAAATCTTTAAAAACACTTGTCTTCAATTTTCTTTGAATAATACTTGTTCAAATTTTGAAGATTGCTCTGCTTGTTTGGGTGTGGTGCATAAACAATGAATTTTGGAATGCTGAAAAAAATAAAATAAAATTTTAAAAAATGATTGAAATAAGAGAAAGACTAATTTTTTCTCACTGTTTATATGTTAACAATTCTCATCAAACCATGACTTAGTATGCCCCCTTTTTCATTATCTGAACATGAGAATGAGCAACCTATAAATTATTCAAGAACATTTGTGAACAGGAAATTCTGGAAATATTGAGACTTTAATGTAACTATCCTTCCCTTTATTACCAAATCAAAATTATCTGAGATGAATATTTGGGAGAAGATTCTAGATCTGGGGCACAGAAGCAAGTATGAAATAAATAGCCAGGAGATTGGTATAGACAATGGATTAGGGAATTCCAGTAGGACTTCCAGATAACATTAATGACCTACTTGAGACTAGTGATCATGAACAGAAAGTGATAATAAGGCTCAGGGGAGGTGAGACTAGACGAATAATTACATTTATCCAGGACAAGCGCTTTTGTTTGTTTGTTTGTTTTGTTTCTGCTTTTGTTTTTTCAAAGATTTTACTTATTTATGTGACAGAAAGAGATATAGTGAGAGAGGGAACACAAACAGCGGGAGTGAGAGAGGGAGAAATAGGCTCCCCACTGAGCTGGGAGCCGGATGAGGGGCATGATCCCAGGACCCTGGGATCATGACCTGAGCTGAAGGCAGACGCTTAGCCAACTGAGCCACCCAGGTGCCCCAAGGACAGGTGTTTTGACAGGTAAGTATGACGGTCTTCACACCACCACTAGCAAGATGAAGAGTGGCCTGCAGAGCCTGGTGAGACTCTGGTAAGTTGCTCTGGTATTCCTGGTAAGTTCTCCTAGTAAGACTACCACAGTTTCCTTCTAGGACCCTTAAATTAATACTAGCGAAAAGATACTTCTAAAATATCAAAAGACCATTATGCCATGATCAAACCAGGATAATTTCAGTAATGTTATCATAAAATCTATCAATATAGTTCACTACATCAGTGCATTTAGGGATACAATTAATACACCATGTAATACACATATGTTAATCTTTAAGAACTTCTAATAAAATTATAAGTTGGAATGGAACAAAATTACTTAAATATAGTAAAGTTTTTATCAAAATTAAATATTACCATAGATAAACACACCAAAACCATTTCATTTAAATCCAAGAATCATGCAGGGATAGGGACCATCACCATGAGTTTTCAGTGTTGCCTCAAAGTTTCTAGCAAATGCAATCATGCAATGAAATAAAGTGATATTTATAAAATATAAGTAATACTTATAAAATGTAAGTAATAAGACTCATAGGTTATTTGATATTTTAAAATAAAAACAAAGCACCCTTTTTTATTTATTAAAAAATAAACTGATAGAAAAAATAAGACATAAAGTTCCTGCAGATTTGATAAACAAAAATCAGCAATTGAATGATGTTTCTAATTTTGCAGTAAACATTTAGAGAAAGGAAGAAGAGAAAACATCTTCCATTCATATTAGCTACAAAAATTATAAAATATATGTAAATGCAAATAGTAAAGGCACAAGATCTACATGTATAATATCTTATTGAAAAACGTAAAACATAATGAACCAATTAAAACCATATCATAGTCTTGAATAGGAAGCCTTAATACCATTAATATGCCAGTTGTTCCAAAATTAATGAGTGCATGTTAATACCATTCTCATAGAATCCCAATTGAGCTGAACTTCTGGGGAAGGAAAGGAGTTTGAAAGGAACTTACCAGACCTTATACTTTATATTAAAAAAATAAATACTTAAGAATCACTGAGATAATTTTGGAATAGAAGAGTGAACAAAAACTTTCTTATCAGATATCACAACACTGTAGAAGACATCTTGGCATTGAAGACTGTAGAAGACATCTTGGCATTGAAATGGAAAGTAAAGCAGTGAAAACAAACTCGAGATTGCAGAAATATATTCTCGTATATGAGAATATAGCATATGGAAATTGTTATTAAAATGTTACAATCAGCATTACCATCTTTAAGATAATCATAATCATCATTATATGATGCCAGCTATCATTATCATCATCACAACACAACCTCTCAATACATAATTCCCAGCATTGAGTAAGTTCATATCAATATTATTTGAATGGAACTGATACAATAGCGGGACATCAATAATTAACTGTCTTTTATTTTTAAAAATCTGGAGAACTTTGTGGAGGTTTTTGACTAGTTGTGATATATTTATAGATAAGTGAGGTAACACACCTGAACACTCTTTGCAGATTAGAAAATATTGTATCTATGTATTGAAAGTATGTAAATGTTATTTTTGACCTTAACATTACTTTATATCTTGCAAGGTCAGAGCAATATAAAATAGTGATTTTCAGTACATATGACACACACATTTGTAAAATGCTAAATCACTGTTCTGTCTGTAGGGAAAAATAAGATAATCTGACATTTCTATGTGTTCAGCCAAACTCTGATGGGTGAGGAATCAGGGAAGGGGCATTGTTAACATTCTCAAGAAGACCAACTCTCTTTTGGTAAATATTTATGTTTATCTAGCTCCTGTGAGAATAGCCCTGAGCCAAGGTTTACATTTATATATTTGGCTTCAAGGGATGTACAAGCTCACACAAGGTGAACCTATAACCTGAATGATATGCCTTGGTTTCATTAATACCATCTCATTCACTGTGCATTTTCTCAGAGGTAGAAAAGAAAGTAGAATCTGTTTTACTTTTGATGAGACTTTTTGAAAACCCTGGGAAATTGTTTACAGGTGGTATTGAGGTTTTTTTGTTTGGGTTTTAATGGCCCAATGTATTAAAAATACACATTATAGTCTAGTTTACTTAGGATGCTATTCCATTTCTTTAGAAATGGATACATTATTTTATGTTTTAATAGATAGGATTCATTATAGTAGTAGGGACTGGGAAGTGAGGAAGAAATTTACTAACTGTTCTCTAAGCATTTTTAAAGTTTATAAATTTTATGTGCATTTAGCATAGCACATTTTGGGGTATAACAAGAACCTTACTTTCCTGTTCTGCTTCTTCTCAACTATGTGTGAAGTCCTAATGGATAAATAATTTTGAAGCATACATGTTAACCTATAGGGGCAACACCATAGCTGCCATTAAGAATGACATGTTACATAGATCAATAGAACAGAATCTCAACTCTATGGTCAAATAATCTTCGACAAAGCAGGAAAGAATGTCTAATGGAAAAAGGACAGCCTCTTTCAACAAATGGTGTTGGGAAAATTGGACAGCTGCATGCAGAAAAATGAAATTGGACCATTTCCTTACAGCACACATGAAAATAGACTCAAAATGGATGAAGGACCTCAACGTGAGAAAGGAATCCATCAAAATGCTTGAGGAGAACACAGGCAGCAACCTCTTCAACCTCAGCCAAAGCAACTTCTTCCTAGGAACATTGCCAAAAGCAAGGGAAGCAAGGACAAAAATGAACTATTGGACTTCATCAAGCTCAAAAGCTTTTGCACAGCAAAGGAAACAGTTAACAAAACCAAAAGACAACTGACAGAGTGGGAAAAGATATTTGCAAATGACATATCATATAAAGGGCTAGTATCCAAAATCTATAAAGAGCTTAGCAAGCTCAACACCCAAAGAACAAATAATCCAATCAAGAAATGGGCAGAGGACATGAACAGACATTTCTGCAAAGAAGACATCCATATGGCCAACAGGTACATGAAAAAGTGCTCCACATCACTCGGCATCAGGGAAATACAAATCAAAACCACAATGAGATACCACCTCACACCAGTCAGAATGGCTAAAATGAACAAGTCAGGAAATGACAGATGCTGGCGAGGATGCGGAGAAAGGGGAACCCTCCTACACTGTTGGTGGGAATGCAAGCTGGTGCAACCACTCTGGAAAACAGCATGGAAATTCCTCAAAAATTTGAAAATAAAAGTACTTTACAACCCAGCAATTGCACTACTGGGTATTTACCCTAAAGATACAAACATAGTGATCCGAAGGGGCATGCACACCCAAATGTTTATAGCAGCAATGTCCACAATAGCCAAACTATGGAAAGAACCTAAATGTCCATCAACAGATGATAGATAAAGAAGATGTGGTGTATATATATACAATGGAATACGATGCAGCCATCATAAGAAATGAAATCTTGCCATTTGCGATGACATGGATGGAACTAGAGGGTATTATGCTTAGTGAAATAAGTCAGTCGAAGAAAGACAACTATCATATGATCTCCCTGATATGAGGAAGTGGAGATGCAACATGGGGGGTTTGGGGATGCAGGAAAAGAATAAATGAAAGAAGATGGGATCGGAAGGGAGACAAACCATAAGAGACTCTTAATGTCACAAAACAAACTGAGGGTGGCTGGGGGGAGGGGGGTAGGGAGAGGGTGGCTGGGTTATGGACACTGGGGAGGGTATGTGCTATGGTGAGTGCTGTGAAGTGTGTAAACCTGGCGATTCACAGATCTGTACCTCTGGGGCTAATAATACATTATATGTTTATAAAAAACTTAAAAATTAAAAAAAAAGCATCTATAAAAAAAAGAATGGCATGTTAAACATTTTTCAGTGTAGCACTTTTTGTCCATAGTTGAGAATAAGGATCATATAAAGGAAAAATAAAACCATCTTTTTATTAAAAACTATCACCAGGACATTAGCTATATGATTTCAAAACCCAACTTGCTCTTTTATTCTATAATTTTTGCTTCAGATTGGATCTAATATCAAATATCGACAAGAATTGAAATATGAGCACTCACTATGTGTCAGATGCATAACTGCTTCCACATGTGTTGTTTTGTTTAATATGTACTAACGTCCTGTTATAACCAAGTTTACCTATGATAAAACACAGAACCAGAGTATTTTACATAAACGTTTGCAGAAATCAACCAAGCAATTCTAAGAGGGGAGTTCATAGTGATAAGTAGCCTATCCCAAGAAACAAGAAAAATCTCAGATAAACTAACTTTACACCCAAAGGAATTAGAAAAAGAAGCACAAAGCACAAAGTTTGTAGAAGGAAAGAAATAAAGATCAGAGCAGGGAAAAAAAATGAAATAGGGACTAAAATCAAAACAAAAATAATAGAAAAGATCATTGAAACTAAGACCTCGTGCTTTGAAAGGATAAACAAAATTGACAAACCTTTAGCTAGACTCACCAAGAAAAAAAAGAAAGGTGGCTCAAATAAGTGAAATCAGAAAGGAAAGAGAAGTTAAAGATAGCTCAACAGAAATGCAAAAGATCATGAGACTACTATGAACAATCAAAATGCAACAAAGTGAAAAACACAGAAGAAATAGGTAGATACCTAGAAACGAAATTTTTCAAAACTGAATCATAAAGAAATAGAAATCCGAATAGACTGATTACCGGTAAGAAGACTGAATCAATAATCAAATATTTCTCAACAAGCAAATGTCCAGGACCAGACAACTTCACTGGTGAATTCTATCAAATATTATAATATTTCATAACCATCCCTCTCAGATCTCCTAAAAAACTGAAGAAGAAATGCCTCTAAACTAATTTTATGGGGCCATAATTACCCTAATAGCAAAACCAAAGGTAATAAAAATAAAAGAAAATTACAGACTAATATCCCTGGTGAGCATACGTGCAAAAGCTCAACAAAATATTAGTTAACCAATTCAAAAATATGTTAAAAGGATCATACATCACAATCAAATGGCATTTATTCCAGGGATGCAAGAATCGATCAATATCTACAAATCAATGTGATACATCATATTAACAAAATGAAGGTTAAAAATCGTTTAATCATCTCAATAGATGTAGGAAAAGCATTTGATAAAATTCAACATCTAGGGGCACCTGGGTGGCTCAGTGGACTAAGCCTCTGCCTTCGGCTCAGGTCATGATCCCAGGGTCCTGGGATCGAGCCCCGCATCGGGCTCTCTGCTTGGCAGCGAGCCTGCTTCCCTTCCTCTCTCTCTGCCTGCCTCTCTGCCTGCTTGTGATCTCTGTATATCAAATAAGTAATAAATAAAAATCTTTAAAAAATATTCAACATCTATTTATGATAAAAAAACACTCAGCAAAGTACGTATAAAAGGAACACACTTCAATGTACTAGTACTAGTACTAGATACTAGGTACTAGTAAAGCTAGTATCATACTTAACAGATAAAAAGCTGAAAGCTTTTCTCGAAGATCAGGAACAGGATAAGGAGGCCCACTCTCACCGTATTTATTTTATACAACAGGGTATTGAAAGTCCTAGCCATGACAATTAGGAGAAAGAAAAAGAGAAAGAAAAGCATCCAAATTGGAAAGAAGAAAGCAAAACTGTCACTGTTTGCAGTTGATATGATACTATATATAGAATATCCTAAAGACTCCATCAAAAGACTGTTAGAACTAATAAATGAATTAAGTAAAGTTAGAGGATATAGAATCAATATACAGAAATATGTTGTGTTTCTATAAACTAATAAAAATGAGTAGAAGGAACACAAAAGGAAGATAAAATAGACAAAAGAACATCAGAAAGAGAAATTAAGAGAACAATCCCATTTATAATGGCATCAACAAGATAAAATACCCAAAAATAAATTTAAGTATAGAAGTGACAGACCTGTGCACCAAAATCTATAAGACATTCATGGAAGAATTTGAAGACATAAATAATGGAAAGATATTCCATGCTTAATAGGTTGAAAGAATTAATACTGTTACGCAGTACCCAAAGCAATCTGAAGATTCAATGCAATCCGTATCAAGATACCAATGACATTTTTTCACAGAAATAGAACAAACAATTTTAGATAGCCAAAGCAATCTTGAGAAAGAGGAACAAAGCTGTAAACATCAAGCTTCCTGATTTCAAACTATTATACAAAACATAATAATCAAAATGGCATGGTATTGGCACAAAAACAGATGCATAGATCAATGGAACAGGATAGAGAGTCTAGAAATACACCCACACATATGTGGTCAATTGATGTACAAAAACGAAACCAAGAATGTGCAATCGGGAAAGGATCGTCTCTTCAATAAATGGCATTGGAAAGACTAGGTAGCCATGTGCAAAAAAATAAAACTAGACCACTATCTTTCATCATTTAAAAAATCAACTAGAAATGGACTAAAAGACATGAATTTAAGACCTCATGCCATAAAACTTCTAGAAGAAAACAGGGTGGTAAGCTCCTTGCAAACATGAGTCTTATCACTGGCTTTGTGAATCTGACTCCAAAAGTAAAGGCAACAAAAGCAAAGATAAACAAGTGGGACTACATCAAACTAGAAATCTTCTGCGGAGCAAAGGAAACTGTCAACAAAGTGAAAAGGCAATGTACTGGATGGGAGAAAATACTTGCAAATCATATATCTAATAAGGAGTTTATATCCAAAATATATAAAGAACTCAACTGGGACGCCTGGGTGGCTCAGTTAGTTAAGCGGCTGCCTTCGGCTCAGGTCATGATCCCAGCGTCCGGGGATCGAGTCCCACATCGGGCTCCTTGTTTGGCAGGGAGCCTGCTTCTCCCTCTGCCTCTGCCTGCCACTCTGTCTGCCTGTGCTTGCTTGCTCTCTCTCTCTCTCTCTCTCTCTGTCAAATAAATAAAAAATAAAATCTTTAAATAAAAAAAAAAGAACTCAACTCAATAGCAAACAAAACAAAACAAAATAAACAATCGAATTAAAAAATAGGCAGAGGACCTAAATACATATGTTTAAAAAAAAAGACATACAGATGATCAGCAGACGTATGAAGACAACACTGCTAATTATCAGGGAAATGCAAATCAAAACAATGAGATATCACCTCACACCTGTTAGAATGGCTCTTATCAAAAAGATAAGAAATAACAAGTGTTGAAAGGATGTAAAGAGGCCCCTGGGTGGCTCAGTCTTTAAGCCTCTGCCTTCAGCTCAGGTCATGATTCCAGGGTCCTGGGATCAAGCCCCACATAGGGCTCGCTGCTCAGTGGGGAGCCTGTTTCTCCCTCTCCCACTCCCCCTGTTTGTGTTCCTCTCTCACTGTGTCTCTCTCTGTCAAATAAACAAATAAAATATTTTTAAAAAAAAAGGATGTAGAGAAAAGGGAACTCTTATATACTATTGATGGGAGTGTAAATTAGTGAAGCCACAGTGAAAAACAGTGTGGAGATTCCTCAAAAAATTAAAAGAATACAGGGGCGCCTGGGTGGCTCAGTGGGTTAGAGCCTCTGCCTTTGGCTCAGGTCATGATCCCAGGGTACTGGGATGGAGCCCCCCGTCGGGCTCTCTGCTCAGCAGGGAGCCTGCTTCCTCGTCTCTCTCTGCCTACTTGTGATCTGTCTGTCCAATAAATAAAATCTTTAAAAAAAAAAATGAAAGAATACAAAAACACAAGCTTGAAAAGATACATGCACCTTGTTTTCATTGCAGTGTTATTTATAATAGCCAAATACAGAAACAACTTACACTTTTATCAGATGAATGGATAAAGAAAATGTGTGTGTGTGTGCTTGTATGTATGTGTGTGTGTATTCCATCGTGTCTGTATGTGTGCTAGAAATCAAATGATTTTAGTTATATGTAGCACATAAAAACAGAATTAATAAACAAAAAACTTCATAGATATTGAGAATGGATTGATAGTTCTCAAAGGGAAAGGGCATCAGGAGTTGGATGAAAAGGATGTAGGGGATCAATCATGTGGTGATGGATGATAATTAGACTTATTGTGATGATCACTTTGTAGTGTATGCAAATATCAAATTATTAGGTTGAACATCTAAAACTAATATGTTATACACCAATTTGAGCTAAAAAATAAAAATCATACATTTTATAATGTTACAGCAATCAAAATAAATATAAATATTTATTTGTGCTACAAATAATCCTGCTGTGGGACAACAGTGCATGATGTACAATACTTACTCAGTACAATGTTTACTTGGTATGGAGACTCATTAGCAATGTTTCCAAAAACCAGCTTAGGGAAAAATTATTTTAATATAACAAAAGTCAAAAGATTTCTGTAAATCTTATTTTCACAGCAAGGGAAGAAAAATTATTCCTTAAGCAAATCTTTATTATTTTGTTGCTTTTATCATCAGCATCCTCATCATTATCAATGAAAGCAGTCTTGATTATTAAAATATTAGTTGCAAGTGACAGAAACATATCAGCAACCTATTTAAACAGTAACAAAAGATAAGTACTTGGCTTATATAACTGTAAAGTTCAAATATGGTTTTCAAATAAAGCTGAATCCAGAGATTCAAAGTCTATCAGCAAAGGCCTTGAAATTTTCTCTCCATCTCTCATTTCTACTTTCTTTTTGGCCTCATTCTATGTTTGATTCTGTCCATGTGGTAGCAAAGTTGTCTCCTGGAAACTTGTGGCTTAAATGGTCCCAGCACTTCTGTTTTAGAAGAACATTTCTTACCATATATCTAATGTCAATCTCCACAATATGTTCTACTTTGACCTCCTTGAAGCATGTGCTATGCACTTGGGTTTTTCAGATAAGGGCATCCTAGATCTCATGCTCACTTGTGTGGAAAGTCGTCAGAGCTGTTCTTGAAAATGAAAGGGAGGAAATAGAACTTGAACAGAAAAAGCAATATTACAAAAATTATGAAGACGTAATACATTTAAAAATGCATAAAGTATATGCCTTATTTTTATAACGTAATTTTCAGAGTAACAGGTATAATACTTAATTCTCATATCTTTCCATTTTCTCATCCAAATACCTACACCATATTTTGTTTCCATGTGTAAATACATTTTAGACCTAACAATGCAAGATAATGAGTAAATCTGGTTAACCATGTGTTGGGAGGGAGGGAGGAGGAGTTGGGAGACAAAAGGTCCATGTAGTTAGTCACCAGGGAAAATATTTTTAAGTTGGGTGGCCCATTATAGAAAAGTTGAATTCAGAATTGAAACACCCACACAGTTTCATTTCAGAAGTACGCAAGGAAATAAATGTGAATCTAGATAATTATACTAGGCTATCCAGGAAAAAAAAAAATTGGAAAATGCAATGGAGTTTAGTGAAATGGTAGGAGTTTAGAGAAGTTATGTGTCAAAGCAAGCCATATAGAAGGATCTGTATCAAGAGAGATGGGAAGTCAAAGTTTGTGATTCTTTCATCAAAAAGAAAACAAAATCTTATTTAATATTTATCAAAAGATTGAGGAGAAACATTCTGAGGTATTACCAGTTGTGCAATGTTCTAATGTCATTGTTAAAAGAAGTTTCTTGTCATTAAAATGAACACATGAAAGAAACATTTTAAAAGCAAATAAGATAAGGGTCATCTTCCAATATTGTCCTCTTTTTTTCTTAGGGTTTTCCTGAATACAGAATTAAGCTTTCAACATCCATAAAAAGTTATTTATGCCTTCTAAAAGTACTAGGTAATATCTTTTTTCAAGAGTTTTTATGACATAGTGCAAATACAACAATGCTAATCACTCAAGGAGAGATCATTCACTCTTGTATACAATTTTATAGGAAACTTCCCGCATGTAAAGGAGACAGCTTCTTAAAAATTTGGATTTCGAGACAAATCTGAATTCTCTGAAGAGTGACAAAGTCTCCATTCATTTATGATTCTACAGATTAATTTTGTGTGATAGGTGTATATGAAGAATGTCTGGTATATACTTAAAATGCAAAAGTTAGCCACAAAACTTTGGAATTTTAGCACATTGCCTAGCATATGTGCCTTGTTTTTCTTGTTCAAGAACAAGTGCCAGAATCCTGATAATATAATTATCTCAAATATTTCAGCACATGATTTTACTAAGCAAGTCCATGGACCTAACAGAATTAAACCCTTTATCTCAAGTTTTATTAATATTTAGATTTTATTAATTCAGAGTTTATTTTGGTCTGTTAAAGAGATTGACATTTATTATGATAGTTTTAATGATAGAATCTTTGTAACTTTCCTTTTCATTGGTCTTAGGTCAACCGCTTTATAACTTACAAAGTCCTCCACCTACAAATTGAGAATAATAGGACTGTTTACAACCCTTATATAAAGAATAACAGGTCTCAAGTTTCCTAATTCTCCTTCTTGTCTGGATTTATCAATTTCCCCATCCCACAAAGATTTATTTAAAACTACTACATTCCCAGTACATATGTCTACAAATATTATTTCAATTAGCCACGCTAAGGGAAATTGCAAGGCAGATTTTAAAAAGGAGGATAGTCAGACTAACTTACTTTACTCTCTTCTGTCTTCTAGGTGAGAAGAACCCTTTAGGCAATTTCTTCTCAAATATCTTCATTTCCTTATCTAAGGGTAGGGCCTTTGTTGGTGTTCTGTATTTTCCTTTGACTCAGAGAATTTTGATAACGTTCTATTATGATATAAATCAAATATGTATAATTGTTTGAGTTATAAATTTTTATTTTTGCTCACAAGCTATGAAGGCTTGAATTTTGTTAGTGTATATCAGATACAAATGTATTTCAATTTGATACTTGTTTCCAGGATATGGTATTATATGGTCTCCTGTGAACATTTGAAGTATAAGTCCAAGTGTTATCTGTAATAAGAAACCAAGTTCCCACAGAATTAAAATAAAACAAAAACACAGAAAATAAGATGGCATTCCCAAAGAGAAATGTCAAAAGTTCTTCCTTTCTCCCTCTATTGACCTTCACCCTAATTTTCATGGTTACTGAAGGAGGTATAAGATAGGGAGGTAATACTGCAGATATATTCTCTGCACAAGAACACAGCCTATGTAATTGGATAAAAGATTTACTCCTATAAGTTGGGCTTGGGGTGTGCAATTTTCAGTCTCCAAAATGCCGGTAACCTTTCAGATATTTATCTTCTTCACATACTCAGAACCATACTGGTATCACAACTCTTAAAGCGGCCTCTTGGAAATAACAATGGCTCTAATAAAGGTATGTGCAAAAGTTGCTATGGAGTAACTGATTCTTTAGGGATTAGAAAAGCTCAAAAGAGAAAGTACTATATTGTTTGGTGATGAGAAGCTAACCAAGAAGAAACAGTGGGGAGGCATATTTCAGGTCTGAAGAGCTCATCTGTTAAGTGCATTAAACATACACTAAAGCCAAATGAGACTTCATAAGTTTCAAGGTGAACAAATTTTCTACGCCCCTCCCATGAATGCAAACTGAAACAACAATTTTAATAAATTTCTTAATCAACATTCCATTTCATAGGAAACTAAGAAATATTTGAATAGTTTCATACAGTACCTTACAATTATTAGGAAAAAGGTAATTTCAAGAGACAAATGGGATAATTTGATAGTCAAGTATAGTTTTTGTTCTCAAAAAGGAGAATCCACTTTTTCAGGGTTTCTAAATAAAGTTAAAAGGAAATGTGAATATTTTCTCCAGACTTACTGAAGAACTGTGTTTACAACTTGCATGTATCTGTTCACTAGGAATTAATTTCCTTTTGCTTTCCATGCCAGCCTGCAGCCTTGGACTTCATTTACCTGACTTCATATCCTGCACTCATAGTTGTATCTAAGTGTCTCTTCCTACTTACCTACCCACCTAACACATACCACTACATGTTTACTTACCTGTTGAGAGTTTTTTCATTTTATTGCCTTACTTCTGCATTACTCCAGAAATAACAGTTAACTTTAAGACCCAGTTTCTTCTACAGACCACTGTTAACTTGGACAATAATCTAGAGAAAAGTGTTCCATAGAATTCATCTATTATCCTCCATGGTCTATAATTAATGGTTGCCTATAGATAACATTCTCCTATAAAAGCAACTATTTTTCAACCTTATTACAGTATTATTAAAATGATAAAATGTAACATTATAGTGACCTATTAGGACATATTAGCTCAAACTTATTCACAGGAATGCAAAGCACATAAGACAATAAATTTCTACAATAATCTGTAGCTTATTTGTCTCTTGTGTTTCCTCTGCTGTGATTCTCACTCCCTTCATGATAGGAGAATGTGTAATCATAAATCTGTTTTGGCGGTAGTGTCAAAGCAAGATTACACTGGGGGAAGAATCAAGTCCCTGCTCTACTGGAGCCGACAAAGACAATAGCATCAATCTGACCCTTTTATAACCTCATTCTGCAGGCCTCACTTCCCTCATTTCTCATGGAGAGTGTGAGCAGACCCACCTATCATGTTTTTACCCAATAAACTGGCATGTGTTTGCAGAACATCTTGTTTTCCTCTTATTCATATTTTGACTTGGCATTTATAGCAGTTGGGTTAAAAAGAAAAAAAAGCCACAGTCTGATTTGTCTGCAACAGACAGTCTAATTAAATTGGAGGGGAGGGACAGATGCACAAAGCTGCGGAACTGCTCATAATACAAGACATGGCAGCTTCAGTTTGGGAAAATCTAGCAAGAGGGTGCCAACAATTTCTGCTCACTGAACTAGCTGAAGTATGTAATTATGTTAAGTTCCCTTATTTTAATTCCAATTTCACATATATCGCTGATGCATTTGGAAAAAGCTTAGAAGGCCATTATTTGGGTTGTGGTAAGAGAATCATATACACATGATTCACAAATGCTGCAATTTTTCCTGACTCAGATTTTTTAATATTAAAAGTGTTATTTTTACAAGATAAGTATTTATGCATGGATTTTTTTTAATCTATTAAAGATTCATCTTATATGATTCAAATCTACATCAGTTCTTTGATACTTGAAGAACTGCATGCAATCGAGATCTCCTACTGCTGTTTGTAATATTTAAAAGCTGAAGTAAACCTTTATGAACATGAACTGTGATGAACAGAAGCACAAACTGTTTGCCTCTCTAGTGGCAGATCCTTTGTCAAGCTGTTTTACAATCTGTGCCATCAGTATAATATTATTCTTTCAAACTGCGGTGGGCATTCATGTTTTTACATTGGGACAGATGCTAATCCTGCACTGATCATCACATCCTACCTCAAAAGTTACAGAAGCTATTGGTATCACCAGTTTTCAGTGTGAAAATATGTTTACCTATGTGTAGGTAATACATGTTGCATTCAAAATTCACTTTTTTCAGAATAATTTACAAGATTTGTGCTCCCATTTGAATATAAGATTTCAAGAAAAAATTGCTATAAACTCATAACTTAAAAAAAATCATTGAAGAGCTGGCAATACAGGAACCTCTAATTGAAATAAACTTCAAAAAGTACTCAGTCCTTTATATGTGAGAAAACATTTATATCCGTTTTATCCTTAACAAAATAAAACAAAGAGCAACAAAAAAATTAAAGTCAAGAAAATGTGATTTCTGATCAAGAGAGGAAACAGTCAGTGAAAGTAGACACAGAGATAGCCCAGATGGATGTTAAATTAAATGTCATAAAAGTCCAAAAATTCTAATGAAAAAAGTGTACAGCATGAATGAGTAATGGAAAATTTCAAGAGCTATGTGGAAGCCATAAAAAAGGCGTGACATATATGATAAATATATCATGAAACTTATGTAAGCCTTATAATAATCTAATGTTATTAAAATATAATATATAATATATCCCTAATAAAAGAGAAAACAAAGACCATTGCCATGATTTATCTTTAGCTTTTATTCAAATACAATAAATCTAGAAAATAACTATGTGACAACTGATTAAAGATGACAACTTTAATGTAAGCTATAGCCTCCACTCCTTCTTGAAATCTTATTTAAAAAAAAAACTAATTTGAAAGATGAATAAGTTCAAAGAACAAAGAAAAATTCTGGAAGCTGAAATCAGATAGAAAAGTAGTAATTGATTAAATAGATCTAAGAAAGCTGAATCCTAATGCAATAATGAAACCTGAGAATCTCTTGGATGACCCAGTGCACACCAAAAAATCAATGACTCAGAAGTTGGCAGTACCAAGTACTCATGGAAGTTGGAATAAATGTGGCAGAATAATATCAGGAAGGTCAGTTGAAATTTGGTTTAGACTCCCAGATCACCTGTCTTCCTCCACATAGCTAAGGATCCACTACATTTTATACACACACACATACACATGCATGCATGCACACAAGAACACCTCAACTAAGGTTATTTATTAACAGGGGAGGAACAATTAGAATATCTCTGATATGATTTGAAGACCAGAGTACTATACTAAAAACAAAGAAATCAAGAGAAATTTAAACACTAAATATAAGGGTGCCTGGGTGGCTCAATTGGTTGAGCAACAGCCTTCAGCCTTCAGCACAGGTCATGATCTTGGAGTCTCGGGATTGGGTCCCGCAATGGGCTCCCTGCTCAGTGGGGGGGTCTGCTTCTCCCTCTGACCTTCCCTCTCTCATGCTCACTCTCTCATTCTCACTCTCTCTCTCAAATGAATAAATAAAATCTAAAAAAAACAAAACAAAACACTAAATATATTATCTTGCCAGGATCCCAGAAGTGAAAGCCATAATTTATGTCCCATGAGCCCCTTGAAAAAGTTTTCCTGGGAGTCTGGCCAGCCCAAGAGAAAAGTACTGCAGGTAATAACATCAAGAACTTCTCTAATAAGCAGCACTACTAGATTACTCACGAAAAGCCAATGGTCTTTTCTATAAGCATAGAGCCTCCAATCAGTTTTTAGTACCCTTTTTAAAATACAAATCGGTGGTCAAAAATGAATAGACATTTAAGGCACATCACTATTATGAAATAAAAAAGCCAAGAAAAACAGAGGCAAGTAACAGAGAAAAGAAGCTACAAAAAGAGAAAAAAAATTGTGCACACACACACACACACACACACACATAAATAAAATAAATAAAAATAAAAGAAATAAGAATATACTAAAAAAAAAAAAGGAGACATTCAGAGAACAAAGAAGTGAGCTCTTGGAAACCAAATATATAATACTGGACATGAAAAGATTAGTAAGATAAATGGAAGAAAAAGTTGAGAAAATCTCCTAAAAAGTGGGAAAAAAAAAAAAAGGAAATAAAATGACATAGCCTAGAGGATCAAGCTAGGCTTCTTAACATCCTAATAATAAGTGTTTCAAAAAGAAACACCAAAAAAATGGAGGTGGAGGAAGAAAGAACAGCAAAACAATTCAAGAAAATATTCTAGAGCTTAGATTGGTAAAATTCCACATTTAAATATTCACCTGGCATCCAGTGGGTTAAAATAATCCCACCCAGTAACATTGTATCAAATAGCCACACAGATTGTAAAATATACAATTTTAAGGATAACTTTGTAAATGACAATGTGAATGAACTTCCTTTCACATGTGCCTTCAGTAATGGGGGGCTGGATTTTGACAGTGAAGACATCCTTCTCAGCAATGTATGTATGCCATTGTGAAATTTTAGGAAGCAGGATAAAGAGAAAATTCCATGAAATTTCTGAGAGGCTTTATATAAAGGTAACAGATTCTCAATAACAATACTGGAAGCTAGAAAACAACGGAGAAAAATTTTAAAAACCCTTTTATGGGGCACCTGTGTATCTCAGTCAGTTAAGCATCTGCCTTCAGCTCAGGTCATGATCCCAGGGTCCTCGGATCCAGTCCCACATGGGGTCCCAGCTCAGCGGGAAGTCTGCTCCTCCCTTTTCCTCTACCCCTCCTCCAGCTGTGCTCTCTCTCACTTACACTCTCAAATAAATATGTAGAATCTTAAAACAACATCAATAACAACAACATTAACAAAACACCTCTTTTAGGGCAAAATGCTTTCCCAATTAGAATCCTATAAGAAATCAAAATATTGCGAACATAAAACAAAGATATTTTCATACATCCAAGCTATCAACAAATGTACCTCCCAATGTGCTGAGGAAGCCCCTAGGCATCTCATCCAGCAAAATCAGTAAGGAAAACAGATTTATGGAAATTATGAGATTCAGAAAACTGGAGATCCAAATTAAGAATGAAAACAGAATTCTTAGTGTAATATTATGGGAAAATACCAATATAAAAAATCAGACCTAAGAATGAACAAGTCTAGATCAGAACAAGAAACTTCTGGAAAGCATTTCTTCAAACACATGAAATTTACAGAACTAATATAACTAAATGGAATAAAAGGAGATTACAAAATTAGGGAACAAACCAGGGATAATAAGTGATACATGTTTAGAAAATTAAGCAAACATGTAAAAAGGGCAATTTTTTCACTATAAAGAATATAGGAAAATCTGCACTACAGATATTATGGGGTCTTCTAATTTAACTATTTGTTGCACAACTAGCATCAGGATTTATGATAGCTGCATAGATGTGCATGAATGGCTTCCTCAGTTCTTGATAAGCACTTATATCCTGCTGAAAATTGTTGACTGGCTGGTCAGTCATTTTGCCTAATTCTTACCAGCCCCAGTCTCTGAAGTAGGCCCTGGACCCCCAATCCACAGACATCTTTGGCCCTATTTGACCCTGGACGACAATAATGCTATTTAAACTGATTTCAAGTATCATCCTTACCTAGAACTTCTTAGTTCTTTGAATCCTGTAATTTGGACTATGGTCGCCTAATTCTGTGGATAAAATCTTTGTAGTGGTTGAGAGTCTGCCAATAGACTGCTTGGATAAGAGCTTACTACTTCTATGACATTAGGCAGTTGCTTAGTCGGTTTATTGATTTATAAAGTGGGATTAAGAGTACTACCTACCCCATAGGATTAAATGTTAAATTAAATCCATGTAATGAGTTTATTGTAGTTGCTTGGCATTTAGTAAGTTCAAAAGAGAAGTTAGCTATTATTTCTATTATCTTCTCAGCTCCAAACCTAAAGGTCTATCATTTCCCTTGAACTCCTCAGCTTCTTCAATAGCCTGGGACACTTGGTTGCCTTTGCTTCCAACTACCTGGCAACATGGAGCTTTGAAGTTGTTATGCAAATGAAACTAGAGGGGCTGTCTTTGGCTTTCCAGACATCTTCAAAACAAGTATGCAAATTGGATTTAAACAGCCAGCTTGGATTACATATGAGGAAATTATTCCAGCACTTACAAACACCTTCTGTAAAAATAACAAAAAGACAAGACCATGATCAAATATACTGAAAGCAAAATAAAATTCCAAAGGTATGACATTGGCTTTTTATTTAAATATATTTTGGTCCTGTATAACATTCAGAAAGACACAAACCTGAAGAGAAGGTAAACATACAAAGAAAGTGGGAATAAAAAATTCTGTACCAATATGAAAAAGAACATGAGAATAAACATAAAAGTTTTTTAAAGATTTTATTTATTTATTTGACAGAGAGAGATCACAAGTAGGCAGAGAGGCAGGCAGAGAGGGGAAAGCAGGCTCCCTGCTAAGCCTGATGAGGGGCTGGATCCCAGTACCCTGAGATTATGACCTGAGCCTAAGGCAGAGGCTTAACCCACTGAGCCAGCCAGGTTCCCCTAAACATAAAATTTTCAGAATAAACATAAAGTCTTCTAACTGTAAGGACAGCATAAATTCACACAGATAATTAAAACACTAATAATCTAAGATGTGGCCATAATTTGGTTGTACCTGCATCCTCAGAATCCTGAAGTACCTAAAAAAAAAAAAAAAAACCAAAACTAAAATATCTGTGTTTTGCTTCTAATTTCCGCTTATCATTGCTTTACTTAAAATAAGACCCTGAGGATAAGCAACAAGGAACTGTATAAAGGAAAGGGTGCTAAGGATCTAAGAAACACAAATTTAACTTGTGTCAGGGTGTCTCAAAGGATACTTTTGCATCTGGATGCAATTATAATTCCAGATGACTTACTAGTAAAAGATGCATTATAGCTTTTTCAACTTGAATTGCAACTCATTTGTTTAATTATTTAAACATTATGCTCTTATGTAATAATAAAAACATTTATTTGATGAGTTAATGAACAATACTTTCTTTCCTCCTCCACTGATGGATTGGAATACAAAAATCAGACTGAGACGTAAATGAAAAGGGTACTTAGACTGCCATCTAGTACACATTTTTTTGTATAGCATAATTTCCAAAGCTGTTTGAATAACATCTCTAGCACTGGAACAAATATATGCTTAAGCATGATTGCTTTTTTTAATGTTTTGAAAGTTGTATATGAAATGTCCTTTTCACTCTGACCTAAATTCTTCCCCTAAATATTAATTTGTGAATGTTCCAATCTATACATCAGTTTATTAGTACTTCATTCACTTGTCCCAGATGTAGAATTGTAATTTGTTAAGAATTTTCTTCTGGGACGCCTGGGTGGCTCAGTTGGTTAAGCGGCTGCCTTCGGCTCAGGTCATGATCCCAGCGTCCTGGGATCGAGTCCCGCATCGGGCTCCTTGCTCAGCGGGGAGCCTGCTTGCTCCTCTCTCTCTGCCTGCCACTCTGTCTGCCTGTGCTCACTCTTCCTGACAAATAAATAAATTAATTAATTAAAAAAAAAAGAATTTTCTTCAAAGGCCTCATTTGAAATATTCTTATGAAACTGTTATTTTCCTTCTTTAGAAAGTACAAAAAGATTTGAGCCATGAGTGTCTCAGGATTCAACATGCTTTGCAAAAGTATTTACCTTTTACAAAGAGAAGGCATTTTATTTTTATTGGCACAAGAATAGTTACATTGATGATTAAAATTAGGTAGAAATATTTCCATTAACAGTTCCCCTGGACTATGTTCTGATATCTATTTATAAGCCTTTTGCCACTAACTATATAGGTTCCTGTCTGCTCTAGCTCCAAGAGAGAGAGGGAAGACTATAAAATAGCAGGAATTAGAAGACACAAAGGCTCCCAAATAGTGTATCCAAAATGAACAGAACAAAGCAATACCTCAAGACCTCAAGACTTACTGACTTTGAAACTTGATCAGTAAATGTTCTAACTGGGCATCAAGTAGGAGTAGGCTATAATCCCAAGGACATTTAAGAACTGAGCAAAACTTAAAGTCTTTCACACATCCTTGGAGCTCTTACAGAAAATGAAGAAATGTTCGACTTTGTTCCAGGATTAAAACAAAAACAAAAACAATAAAACTTGATTGACCTGTTGACAGGTAATTTTAGGCTATTCAACTCAATTTAATCACACACATTTTTACTGAGCTCCCTTTATGGGCCAGGAGATGTAAGAACAAATAAATCATAGCATATCTCATGAACAACTTACCATCTGTTGATTATACGAATTTCAGTATTTAGAAAACTTTCAAAAGGCTAAATTGTAATAAGGTGAAAAACCCACCCTTGCCAATTTCCTATAGGATGTTGAATAATGACCTGTCAGTTATGCAGCTAAAAAGATTCCTATATTGAGAAGAAACTTGGATATCTTAGATGCCATTTTAATGCATTATTCTCTGGTATTGTTATAAACTGAAATATTTCAATCCTAACTAAAAAATTAAAGGTAATAGAACATTGCATTTCATTAAGAAGTAGCATAGTTTTACTCAATGGCAAAGCTTTAAATAACCAAGTACCTTAAAATATTAATGAATCAGGGAATGAACTTAATTTTTTTTCTGTAATCTCTGCATTGTTAAAAAAAAAAAAGACAAAATAAATGCCCAAATTATAACATATAACTGTAATATAACTTAAGAATAACCATTCACCCACTTTATCATTCAGTGGGTTAGGTTTCTTTTTAATACTTTTTATCTAATCTTAGAATATTTCTTTGGAAAAGTAAAGTCCAGGATCACAGTCCTAGTCTATGCTGCCAAAACAATCCCAAGCAAAGCCCAATTTGTATTTGCAGCATCATCAGCAGTATTTCAGTCCTATCTCACCTCATGAATTACTTTAAAGAGCCTATGAGGCTAAATGTAGGAAATTCAGCCAATGCTGGGTTTCAAAACAAAACCATAAACAAACAATGCTTTAACTGTGTTCATTAGCACATACACACACAAATGGAAATGAACAAAACATGCAATTCAATAAATAGGGACTGAACCCATCTGTGTTATTCAATTCCTCTATAGAATAAAATCAAATGCAATTTCACTTGTTTTAAATTGATGTGAACGCAGTATACCTACCCTTTTTCTTCTTTCACTTCATCTCCTCCATGTGGTTCTCTTTATAATAAATACTCCTTAATAGTCAATAGACCACCCACGTCAGGTCTCTTTGGACTGTGTTTCAAGTTGCCTGCTGTATTAGTTTGCTTGGGCTGCCATAACAAATTACCAAGACTGGATGGTTTAAAGAACAGAAACGTATTTCCTCAAGTCTAAGATCCGGGATCTACAGAGTTGGTTCTGAAGTCTCTCTCCTTGGCTTGTAGATGGTCATCTTATTCTGATGTTTTCACACAGTGTTTCATGTGTGTCTATGTTCTATCACCTCTTATTATTAAGACACCAGTCATATTGGATTACGGCCCACCTAGAAGACCTCATTTTTGACTGGATGACTGGATTTCCTGTGACTCCTAATGGTTTAAGATTTTCTCATTGTCCAGTAATCTAGCATCTTTAGAAAAATGTTCAACTTAAAGGAAGAAAGTTATTTATAAATGGAATAAATATAGGTTGTTGTCTTTATAAAAGAAAGGAGTTTATTAAAATTCATAATGATCTTTGATCTGTTTTTCAAATCTATAACTTCTCTTTTCATAAATTTTTAAGAATATCCAGAGTCATATCTAAAATGTTTGTCCCTCTTAGTAAAAGTTCTATTTTGCAAGTCAAATCTATGGCCAAATATGAAACATAAACCAGTTTATGGAATACAAATGGGAGACAACTTATCCCATTTACTAATTCACACATCTAGAATTAATCCTGGGCCTATGTGAACTATTTCTTTGCAAATGTACATTCAAGAATATTTATTATCACATGCTCTGAAAACAAAAAAGAAGTATTATGAGGAACCCAAATCATTCCCTGTGCACTAAGCAGTATAGGCCAAGAAGGTGAACAATCATGTTCAACCACTCAACAAAATTATTTCAGTGTGAATCCCTTCTTACCTGCTTTCTTGAGATTTCAAATTCTCTGCCCTGTTTATGCTTTGATTTTGATGACTCATGGGTTTATTAAAAGAAAAAATTAATAAGTTTTTAAATTTTAAAGTTCATCCAACATTTAATTTATTTTTAGCAAAATATTTATTCAAGTAGCTGGTCATTCATTAGAAGTCCAAAATTCTTATTTTCAGTATATTTTAATCTTATGTTATTGCCCATATTATTTTAATGACTTAAATGATTTGGAGGCATAGGAGCAATGTTAAAATATTATTTTTAAGATTCTTGAAAGTTTCTGTGACCTTAGTATCCCTAATCTTGTAAATCTAGAAAAATAGTTAAACGCAGTCAATCAAAATGAGGAATTGATTTGCATTAATTCTTGGATACTGAGAAATATCTAAGAATATAATGTGATTAATTTAGTTCCAATAATTTCTAAATTAGTATTATTAAGACTTAGAGCATTTATATTAAATAGTGAGTTGAATATAAATGCATTAATTTTTATTGGTCTATATATGCAGTAATTGATTGAGGTTATTATATCCAGGTTTGCTAGTTTCATCTCATTACCTAAATGTCATCATAAAAATATCCTAAGATAATAGAACTTTGAACAAGTAAATTTTCCTGTGGGTGTAAAATAGATGTCTCACACTGGCAGTCGGATTTTGTCTTAAATGTATTTCTTTGAGTTGGTACAACCAAGATAAAAGAACTGTTAGTAGGCACTAATTATTATTTGAAGATTTTGAATAAAATTCCATATTTGTGGCTTCATTTGAAAAATTGTTTATCTTAGAACAAAGATCAACTTCCCCACATGGTGATGGTGAGATGGAATTGAGCAGGTCACTTTCCATTTAAGCACAACTTATCATTGAGTAGAATATTCATTTAACTAGAAAAAAAATATTCTTTTAATGATTTGTATACAATGAATATAGTTTAAAATGGTTTACACCGTTCTTAAAAATCTTTAAATTATTATTTTCCTAAGGGGCTTATATAAATTGCTTATATAATAGTTCTTTAAATGTATCAGATGGGAGAAGTAATAACATATATCTTGCTGTGGTTAAAATATAGTAATCCACTCCGTAATATTACCAAATCCATTGGACAACATTATGTCAAGGTGAAAACCATATTACTAAGGCACTGATATCTTTAGCCTTCAAGTGAAGACCCATCTAGTATTGTCAATTAAATAAGATTTGGAGGGATGCCTGGGTGGCTCAGTTGGTTAAGCGGCTGCCTTCGGCTCAGGTCATGATCCCAGCGTCCTGGGATCGAGTCCCACATCGGGCTCCTTGCTCGGCAGTGAGCCTGCTTCTCCCTCTGCCTCTGCCTGCCTCTCTGTCTGCCTGTGCTCGCTCTCTCTCTCTCTAACTAATAAATAAATAAAATCTTTAAAAAAATAAATAAATAAATAAGATTTGGAGAGTCTCTTGATATATGTTTTTTCATTTAAAAACTTAAATGAAATTATTATCTTACAGCTAAATTTTTAGAGTGTAATAATTGACTATGTATGAAACTGGAAACTTAAAAGAGATTTCTAAAAGAAAGTAGAAATAGTACTTTGTACAGATAGTATTGAGGAAATGAGAAAAGTTTAATACTTAAAAGAATATTTGAAAATCTGATTAAAATATACTAAAATAACAAATTCAGAGAGAAAAATGTATTTTAAACTGTGCTTTACTTTTTTTTTTTTTTTAAAGATTTTATTTATTTATTTGACAGACAGAGATCACAAGCAGGCAGAGAGGCAGGCAGAGAGAGAGGAGGAAGCAGGCTCCCCGCTGAGCAGAGAGCCCGATGTGGGGTTCGATCCCAGGACCCTGAGATCATGACCTGAGCCGAAGGCAGAGGCTTAACTCACTGAGCCACCCAGGCACCCCAAACTGTGCTTTACTTTTTAAATAGAAAAGAAGAAAGAAAGAAAGAGAGAAAGCAAGAAAGCAAGAGAGAAAGAAATAAAGAAACAAACAAACAAACAAACCAAGGGTGAGCCAGAGACAGAGAGGAAGTGGGGGGGGGTGAGGATGGAAGGAGGGAAGGAAGGAAGGAAAATGAAAAGAGAAATTATGAGACATAGAATCTCAGTAGTAAAAGTGACCTGAGAAATCATCACACTCAACCATCTACCCACTTAATAAAAGAATGCTTTCTGGAAAATGGTAAGGCCGTTCCTAATGAGGAATAACATACAACTGTTATATAGGTTAATGAATTAATAAATGTTAACATAAAGCCAAAATCTTCCTTTCTTCTGTTTGTACGGGTCAGCCCTATTTTGATCTTTGTATCTGTAAAATTAGTAATTTTTCAATTTGCACTCCATGGTGTAGACATAACATCAAAAAAGTGTAGTAATTCTGGTTTGCTTACTGTTGTGTTGGAGGTATGGCCTGTATCTTTCAGGTACTTTGTCTTTTGGAAATGTTAAGACATTACCTCTAACTATGCTCCCATTAACAGAAGTCACTGCTATTGAGTTTCCAAATTATTCAACTATTTTTTATTTGTTTTATTTATTTCTTGATTTATTTTTGTCTACCACCGCCCCCCCAATCTCTGCATAGAATCATTTCACTATTCCCTTCAGAGAAAATGTGAAAAAATTGTTTTGCAAGTTTAGAAGTGAGTAAAACCTGGGGTTAATCCAAGTTCCATTAGATCATACTAACCAGCTAATTAGTGCACCACCCTTTCATGTTTACTAGAAAAACAATGTGAATCAAATATTCACAACTCACTTTCAAAGGTTAAATTAAGGTACTAATGTTACTTAAGAATTTTTCAGGTAGACTCAAATACCCATCCTTTCCCTACTGTATATCTAGAGATCTCATTCAAAAAACAAATCTTTTCCATGGAAATGTTCATGAAAGTGAAATTTAGTAAATCAAGCAATAGTGGAAGAAAATAAAAATGTCTTTTGAAAAGTCCTGCCTGATATAATTTATTCAAGGCTATTTACCAAATATGTTGAACTATTTTAGAAGAAAATGATTACCTTGCCATTTCGTTGTTTGCTCGAGAGTCATAACCCATGGCTTGAAACCCCTGGAAATTCCTAATATAGCCTTGTAGTTACAGTTTCCTGTAGAAATGGTGGTGGATTGAATTATTGTTTTCAACATTTGCAACCCCACCCTTACTAGTGTGATAATACCTGTCCAATGCATAATGAATCATTAATCTCTGCCTCATTGATTTTAGGCTTGAAGAGGTGATATACTCTTGACAGTGTCTTGTGTTACTGTCCCATGGTATGAGAATACCATGTCCCAGATAGGGATAGATTCTTCAGCCCAAGACCTAAAATAAAAAGACATTTTGGATCAGACTTACCACTGGTCAACAGCCTGGACCACAATCACAGAAGCCCTACAGACTTTATGACACTTCAGAAAGAAATAAATTTTTTGTGCTATAAACCCTAAAATCTGGGAGTTGTTTGTTACATAGCATAATCTATCATCTGTGATTAATGAACTAGCCAGTAACTTTGATCATAATCTCCAGAGAGGTTTGTTATCCCCAGAAAGGGTCAAGAATTAGTGTTATATAATGTGCCATGACAGCACAAAATGATGTGGATATTTAGCAATTCTCTGCTATATTTCTTCACGATATGCTGCCAAGCTAGATAAGCTTGGTTCCTCCTGGGAAAAGATTTTTCTACAGGTTCATCCTAGGAAAATATTTTCACGTTAATCATGCTTATTATTTAGTTTATCCTCACAATGTAGAAAAGTAAATTATTCTAGTGTTTTAGCCTCTAACTTCTTCATCAAAGTCTTATTTGTTCCCTGCTAAAATCCTTTTTTACATTCTGAACTTCTAATTGACAAAGGTTAAGAACTAGAAAACTGTTATTACAAAAATCTCATCCCAATCTTTTCCAGGTACTTTAAAATAGGAATTGTTATTTGAATATTTGAAGAATACATGTGTTATCTTCAACTATGTATTCCTGAAAGATGTCACACATACTACTTATCTGTTGTTCAATCACTCAATGTCCAGATTCTTGAAATTCCTGGACTCCTGTAATTTTCAAGATATACAGATCCATAGAGAAATCCTCAACTTCAGTGACATGTTGTAGATGACCACACTGAGGTTCAGAGAGGTTAAAGATGTAACTAAGCTCTCATAGCATGTCAAAATAAGAACTCAGACTTTAGCCTATGACTTGTATTCTTTTTTTTTTTTAATTTTATTTACTTATTTGACAGACAGAGATCACAAGTAAGCAGAGAAGCAGGCAGAGAGAGGAGGAAGCAGGCTCTCTGCTGAGCAGAGAGTCCAACACGGAACTCAATCCTAGGACCCTGAGACCATGACCTGAGCCGAAGGCAGAGGCTTTAACCCCCTGAGCCACCCAGGTGCCCCAATGACTTGTATTCTTAATCTACTCATTGCTACTAGAACATGCTGTGATTTAAAAGAGCGTGAATAAATAGCCTCCAGACAGACTTGAGCTTTAGTAGGTAAGCAGAATTTGTGAACATTCAGGAATTTTGTCATTCTTGATAGGCCCTCACCAAAACTTAAGATCAGGATTTTCTGAGGGCTTGAGGTCCAAAACGTTTAAAGTCCTAAGAAGTTTCCCTGTGACCTACTCTCCATTTATTATTCTTTAAGAATTATTTTTTTTTCTTTTTTATGTACTGTTCCATGATTCATTATTTGCATATAATACCCAGTGCTCATTAAAACACATGCCCTCCTTAATTCCCATCACTCATTTACCCCTCCCCCCAACCCATCCCTCTGAAACCCTCAGATTGTTTCCTGGGGTCTCTTACAGTTTATCTCCATCTCTGATTTCTCCCCCTTCAGATTTCCCTCCCTTCCCCTATGGTCCTCCATGCTATTGCCTATGTTCTGCATATGAGTGAAACCATGATAATTGCCTTTCTCTGTTTGACTTACTTCCCTTGGCATAATCCCCTCCAGTTCCATCCATGTCAGTGCAAATGGTAAATATTCATCCTTTCTGAAGGCTAAGTAATAGTCTGCTCAGTGTTTCCTAACTAGCTTCTGGGTATGCATTTGATGATCGTGAGTATATGACAAGTAAGTATATGATTCAAAAGTATAATTCACATCTCCAGAAGGCAAATACAGGCACAGAAAATTCCTGAGAAGCCATTTTAGATATCAATCATCACTTCCATCTACCTTTGTGCATAATTTAGTCATAAAAAAACACCCAATGTTTATAGCAGTAATGTCCACAATAGCCAAGTTATGGAAAGAACCTAGATGTCCATCAACAGATGAATGGATAAAGAAGATGTGGTATATCTATATCCAATGGAATACTATGCAGCCATCAAAAGAAATGAAGTCTTCCCATTTGTGACAACGTGGATGGAGCTAGAGGGTATTATGCTTAGCGAAATAAGTCAATCGGAGAAAGACAACTATCATATGATCTCCCTGATATGAGGAAGTGGAGATGCAACGGGGGTGGGGGTTAAAGGGGTAGGAAAAGAATAAATGAAACAAGATGGGATCGGGAGGGAGACAAACCAAAAGAAACTCTTAATGTCAAAAAACAAACTGAGGGGGGTGGGGAGAGAGGGGTGTCGGGAGAGGGTGGTGGGGTTACATTATATGTTTATAAAAAAAAAAAACTCAAAAAAAATAGTTCAGTCAAATTAATTCAACAGTTTTCAACTGCCTAAAATATGGCAGGCACTTTATTCTATAGGAGAGTTACCCAGGTGAATAAGCTATGGCATTTGTTCTTGAAAATGTCCACATTCAAAAATAGACACCCCTAGATCTGAGAGCTAGTGTGGAACTTTTCCTGTGAAATCATATAATCTAAATTTTTTTTTTAAGATTTTATTTATTTATCTGACAGACAGAAATCACAAGTAGGCAGAGAGGCAGGCACAGAGAGCGGGAGAGGCAGGCTCCCTGCCGAGCAGAGAGCCCGATGCGGGGCTCGATCCCAGGACCCTGGGATCACGACCTGAGCTGAAGGCAGAGGCTTAACCCACTGAGCCACCCAGGTGCCCCTAAATTTTTAATTTATATAGATGTAATCATGAAGATTACAGTACACTAATTTCCCTCATGAAACATAGAGTTATGACCACTGCTTCTTTTTTATTTGAAAAATCCTGTCATGATTGAAGACTCATCCTGAAGCCAGTTCTATCAGAAGGTGTGGCGTTAATTGCCAAGGGTCACATTCTTTACGCTGCTTTGAAAAGTTGAATGTGATTTTCATGCAAAACATACTTAAATGTTATATTAGCATTCCTCAAATGCTTCCCCTTTCCATCTGTGTTGATAAGCATTCAAATATGTCCACTAAAGACATTTTTACATTATTTTCTCAAATGTGAGCCAATTTTAATTCAGCAGGCAATTATTTTGAGTGAATGGAAGTTACATACGTGACTTTTGAGCTAATTTACCCTGGTTAACATTAATTCCCGGCAAGGAATCGCTTTAACAACTGTAAACATGAAGGAGTTTATGGCCTTCCTACAACACATGCCTTCCTACAACACACATTGCCACAGTGATGCCAAACTTGAACTGCCATCCTCTGGGAGAAGGAGAGCTGAGACATCAATGAAATATTCTGTTCCCTTCGTGTAAAATACATCTTATTTTCTCCCAGGACTCCCTAGAATGAAGGCAGACAGTAGGGATTGAAGCAATTCATGGCTGCAAATTTAAGGAAATGATAAAAGACACATTTCAAAGGGCCAGATCTGTGATTCATGTCTGTTACTTCTTTTAAGATGTGGCCCACAATTCACCTTTTAAAGAAACCTTTCCTTCTATTCCCATCTGTGAGTAAGGTGACCTTATAGTTTATTGTCTAACTGGAACACTGTTAAGAGTGAAATGGGGCTATAAATAATAGGGCTGAGACAACAGGCATAAACTGCACTGTCCCTTGCTAAACAGGGATGGATGGCTCCCATATCTATGAAGTGAGCACTATACCTCAGGATCTAATGGGATTTACTGCAGGTTTTACTTACTTGACATGCAGCATATGCTACTGGGTGTTACTTCTATTTTATGTGTGTGTTCTGTGGACTTGATTGGGTTTATATTACCTTTTGAGAGGAGAGAGGGTGGTTTTCACTTGTGTTTCTCCAGATCCTAACACAAACCTTACATATAGCATGCACTCAGTAGACGTGTTTAAGGCAGTGCTTGGACAGAACTAATGTTTAATTTATGTTTGCTGAAGGAATCTGTTTTAGGGTTCTTGGAAGACACAGAGCCAATAGTTTCTGCAATATATACATGCTTATACATGCTCATATATTGGTATAATATACGTTTATGTGCTTATAAACATATATATGTGCATATATGTCAAATTAAAGTATATATATGTATACATATGTCTTTATGTGTGTGTGTGTATATATACATATATACACACACACACAAAGATAGTTATTATAAGGGATTGGCTCATATGATTACAGAGGCTGAAAAATACTAAGATCTGTAGTTGGTAAACCTGGCAACCCATGAGAGCCAATGTGTGGTTCCAGTTTGAGTCTGAAGGCCTAAAACCTAGGAGAGCTCATGGTATAAATTCCAATCTGACACCCAGCATACTCAAAACTCAAGAAAAACAGAATTTTCAGTTCAAGTCCAAAAGCGGGAAAAGACTTGATAACTCAGTCTGTCAGGAATTTCTTTCCACTTGTGGGAGGGTCAGCCTTTTTGTTCTCTTCAGGCTTTCAGCTGTTTGGATGGGCCCCCACCATGGGGAATGCAATGTGTTCTACTCAGCCTACAGATCCAAATGTTAATGCCATACACAAGCACCCTCACAGACACATCCAGAATAATGTGTGACCAAACATCTGGGTACTCCGTGGCCCAATCAAGCTGACACACTAAATGAACCATCACAGAATGAACTGCATATTTATAATGACAGTGACTTCAGTTAATACTATTATACCTTTATCTACACAACTTGATTTTGGCTAAGTATAGAATAGTTTATTTCTACCACAGGATAATAATCTTCACTGCTTGCACTGGATCTCCTCAAAGTGTCTAGATCTACCTATTAACACGAGTGATGATAGCAACTTAGAAACTGTAAAGAGACAAGGGGAATGGCACAGTTTCTGCCTTCAGAGCCCTGAAGTCCAATTTGGAAGAAGAGATGAATACACACAAGGGGTGACTCACAATGGAGTCAAGAAGTCATGTAATGTCTGTAGTATAAACAGAATACAGCCCAGTATGTCAGCATGTGTGACAATTTGCAGTTCTGGAACTTGTATTTGAGAGAATTCTATACCATTTCAGAAAGACCTGCATTTAAATCCAGCTCTGGGAATTAACAGCTGTGTCGTCTTTGACTTACAGACCTTCATTCACCCTGCCATAAAATATTAACAATAATAAACTGTTGTTAGAATTGTTAGAATTAAATGAGTTGTGGGACTGTCACACAGTAAGCACCAGTAAATTATTATTATTATAATCATTGTTGCTGTTGTAACATTATCATTATTATTATATCAACAGTTTTGATTTTTGAGTCTTGCTTCTTCATATCTTGCCATTAATGTGGGAAATACTAAATCTAAAGGATTATTGTGAAGGGGAAATGCTATAACATATGTTGAAATATTTAGTTAACTTAAAATATTACATATTACTTATTGGAAATATCACTGTCATTGCTGTGAGTCGGGGTGGAAATAGCCCATAGATGGTACATCTGTGTCTTTATCTAGAAGTATTTCTCATTGAAAAGTGATTGAGCACATATTTTAAAAAGTAAATAATTTTTTAAAAAACTGATTGAGCTGATAAATGACTCAAAGGACTGTTCTCTTAAATGTTTTCATTTTTAACTGTTCTCTTAAATGTTTTCATTTTTCTGCTCTATTCCTTCTTTATATTCTTTTTTTAAGAATACATAATTGAGTATGAAACAGAAAATGTCCAAATCTGGGGTTGCAACATCCAGGGGAATATATGCAGGAAACTACTGGAAGCAAACATGAAAGGAGGGAGATGCTTTCAGAAGTGATCCTTACACAGAAAGATTTCCTCTTTTGGCCAAAAGCCAAAAAGGGCTATATGACCCTTCCTCTCATCACGTAATTTTCAGAAAACTCCTCTCTCATAGTGGAAAGTAAATATGAAAATTCATATATACAAGAACCAACTTCATAAAGACTGTGTGTTAGCTAAGAAGACAGAGAAATAGAAAAGACACAGACAAAAAGATGAAATTTCTTCCAAGACTGAACTTTGAGTAGATTGAGTAGACAAAGAGGCTGAGCTGTGAATTAGAGGATAAGCATGGAATACAAGTATGGAGCCATTTAAAGGCACACCCGCGGGGCGCCTGGGTGGCTCAGTGGGTTAAAGCCTCTGCCTTCAGCCCCAGGGTCCTGGGATCGAGCCCCACATCGGGCTCTCTGCTCGGCAGGGAGGCTGCTTCCTCCCCTCTATCTCTCTGCCTGCCTCTCTGCCCACTTCTGATCTCTCTCTGTCAAATAAATAAATAAAATCTTAAAAAAAAAAAAAAAAAGGCACACCCGCATGCAAACTCACATCATCACAAAAGACAGCAATGTAGAACAAGGAGGTGGAAAAGAGAATCCAAATAGGAGCTGAGCAAGTAAATGTTGAGGGTCCAATTCAGTCAAAGTGCAAAGTACAATTAGGATGTATATTAATTATAATTTGGTGTGTTAATATTTATTTATCTCAAAGATTTCATTTATCTGAGAGAGTGGGAGAGAGAGAGAGAGAGCACATGGGGAGGAGCAGAGGGAGAGGGACAACCTGATTCTGCTTTGAAGCAGGGCCTCTATTCCTGGACCCTGAGATCATGACCTGAGCCAAAGGCAGAGGCTTAACCCACTGAGCCACACAGGTGCCCTGCTGTGTTAATGTTTATACTTAAGGGTACCTGAAAAGATGTTTTGGAGGTCATGAGAGTGAAAATGGAAACAAAATCATGTGGATTTTCAAATATATAACTTTTTCTTATTTTTTTTTTCCTGAGTTTCCAGACACATGGGATTGTGGGCAGTGTAGTTTGCATTCCAAATCTGTGGACTGGGTGGAATGATGCGATTGTGAGATTGTGAGGTTGGTTGGAATACAAAATGTGGCCAGAGATGCATTTTGCCTTTGCACCATAGCATGTCAGTTTCAGGCTCATCTTAAATACTATCATGAAATACTTGGGCATAAAAAGGGATAGACTATATTATAATCAATACCTATGTTCCGATCGCCCAGTTTAAGGCATGACATTTCAACTCTTCTCCCCTGAGGAAACTCCTCCCCAGCATGTGATGTTTTTCATTTCCATTCATGTAGTCTTTTACTACGCATGTCCCCATAAACAACATATACTATTTTGCATACCTTAAACTTTAAAGAAATATCATAAGTATTCTGAAATGTTCTTTTCCCACTATAATTAATATACAATGTTATATTAGTTTCAAGTGTGCAATATAGTGATTCAATAATTCTATACATTACTCAGTGCTCATCATAGTAAGTGTCCTCTTAATCCCCTTCACCTATTTCATCCATCCCCCCACCAGCTTCCCTCTGGTAATTATCAGTTTGTTCCCTACATTTTAGAGTCTATTTTTTTTTTGCTTGTCTCTTTTTTTTAACTTCTTCATTTGTTGTGTTTTTCTAAATTCCACACATGAGTGAAATCATATAGTATTTGTCTTTCTCTGACTGACTTATTTTGATCAGCATTATACCCTCTGGGTCCATCTGTGTTGTTGTATATAGCAAGATTTCATTCTTTCTTATGGCAGAGTAGTTTTCCATTGTATATCTATATATGCAATGTCTTCTTTATTCATTCATCAATTAATGGACACCTGGGCTGCTTCTATATTTTGGGTCATTGTAAATAATGCTGCTATAAATATAGGAGTGCGTGTATCCCTTTGAATTAGTGTTTTTGTATTCTTTGGGTAAATACCCAGTAGTGCCATTGCTGAATCATAAGGTCATTCTATTTTTAAATTTTTGAAAAAACTCCATGCTATTTTTCACAGTGGCTGCACCAGCTTGCATTTCCAGCAACAGTCCACAAGGGTCCCTTTTTCCCCACATCCTTACCAGCATTTTGTTGTTTCTCATGTTTTTGATTTTAGTCATCTGACAGGTGTGAGGTGATATCTCATTGTAGTTTTGGATTGCATTTCCCAAATAAGGAGTGGTGATGAGCATCTTTTCATGTATCTATTGGGCATCTGTAAGTCTTCTTTGGAGAAATGTCTATTCATGTCTTCTCATTTTTAATTGGATTATTTGGGTTTGGAGTGTTGAATTGAAGTTCTTTATATATTTTTGGATACTAATCCTTTATCAGGTGTGTCGTTTGCAAATATCTCCTCCCATCCCATAGTTGCTCCCATCCCATTGTTGATTGTTTCCTTCACTGAGCAGAAGCTTTTTGTTATTTTGATGTAATCCCAAAGTTTTTGTTTCTGTTGCCTCAGAAGACATATCTAGAAAAATGTTGCCATGACCAACATCAGAGAAATTATTGCCTCTGCTCTCTTTTAAGATTTTTATGGTTTTAGGTCTCACATTTAGGTCTTTAATCCATTTTGAGTTTATTTTTTGTGTATGGCCTAAGAAAATGGTTCATTTTCATTCTTTTGCACGTAGCTGTGTAGTTTTTCCAGCACCATTTGTTAAAAAGATTGTCTTTTTCCCATTGCATATTCTCGCTTCCTTTGCCAAAGATCAATTGACCGTATAATTGTGGGTTTATTTCTGGGCTCTCCATTCTGTTCCATTGATTTTTTTTATCTGTTTTTGTGCTGTATCCATAATGTTTTGATTACTACAACTTTGTAGTATATCTTGAAATCTGGGATTATGATATCTCCAGTTTTGTTTTCCTTTTTTCAGGACTGCTTGGGGTCTTTTTTGGTTCCATTCAAATTTTAGGACTATTTATTCTAGTTCTGTGAAAAATGCTATTGGCATTTTGATAGAGACTGCATTAAATCTATAGATTGCTTTGGGTAATACAGACATTTTAACAATATATTTTTTCTCTCTATCCATAAACTTGGAATGTTTCTTAGCTTTTATTTTATTTTATTTTAGGGGTACATGGTCAAGGAATGTATGTTGTGATTAGTTATCATTGCTCATACTACCCTTCACATATCTCCTTTTTCAGAGTTGCTAACATTCCTTTCAACTATTTAACTTTAATGAGTTAATCTCAGTGAATTCTAAATTTTTTTTAAGATTTTATTTATTTATTAGTTAGAGAGAGAGCAAGCGAGCACAGGCAGACAGAGAGGCAGACAGGGGCAGAGGGAGAAGCAGGCTCCCTGCAGAGCGAGGAACCCCTTGTGGGACTAGATCCCAGGATGCTGGGATCATGACCTGAGCCGAAGGCAGCTGCTTAACCAACTGAGCCACCCAGGTGTCCCAATCTCAGTGATTTCTATACCAAATCATTTATAGCCAGTAAGTCACATTTAAGATTAAAATTCTCATACTTGCTTTTGATCTTGAGTAAGTAATTTGGGGAAAAAATAGTAACTACTCCAATGGGTATTATAAGGTTAAAAGATAGATATATAATGGTTTAGCAGAGTGATTGTCACTTCATAAAGGATAGTGATAAGCTATTTTTATTACACTAATAGATCCTTAACTCAAAGAGAAAGAATATGGAAACCTTATATCATTCCAAAGTGTCCTCCTCTAGTTTGATTTTCATCTTTTCATCTTGTTGCCTTCTTCTGTTCTTTATACTTTACGTCATATCACTATGAGAGGCAGAGGAAGAAGGAGAAGAACTAAAAAAGGACTTTATCTGAAATGGTTCAGACTTTGCCTTCAACAATGTTGCCAGAGAATGAAGAAAACACAGATAAATGTACAGATAACCCAGGTCAGTAGAAAGTGAGGACTAAAAATTGGATCAACAGAGAGGAGAGATAGAAGGAAAGGGTAGTTAAATGATAAACCATATTTGCCATAACATCTGAGGTTGACTCAGCCCTTAGCTGGGAAACAAATATCCTAAACGCACCACCCGGCTCTATAAACATTACAAGGTGTCTTAACATTTAGTTCTTGGGATTCAGGTACAAGAAGCTTCTGTAGAAGAACAAATATGTTCAGTTTTCTATGAATAGTGGTTTGGCAAAACCACATTGTGTTGTTCCCCATGGACTAAGACCATCATCTGGGCACACACATACAGGCAAATTCTTTGTGTTATATTTTTGCTATTTTTAACCATTAGAACATAATTAATTGGGTTCAGCATGGAGGAGAAAAATGATACATAACAGGATATTTGTCCAGCCCTCAATTAGCAATGAAAACTTGGTCTAACCATGTCAACTACAAGACCTTGGTTTCTTCACTTGCATAATTTAAAATTAGTAACTTTATTTTTCCATAGTTCTATGATATTTTTATAGTAGCAGTGCAGAATTCATCTGTATAGGAAATGCAAACTTTTGAAGGTCTTTGGTCACTCAATCTGTGGCTAGTGACTCAAAATATTTAAAGACAGTACTGCTTTAGCTCTGAATTAACCAAATGAACAGTTACTGACCTTTATTTTTGCCTCCTGCAGAATCCTTCTGATAGAATAGACAGCTTTCATAACACTCAAATCTACTAATTAGAGTAAGTTCCTTGCATATTTCAATCTTGGGAAATAGACGAGCACGAAAAAGTAGAATTTATCAATATGATTTTCTGTTTACAATTAACTGGAAAATCTCTTTTGTTTTTTCCCCTTATTAGAAATCATAAGTTTTAATTATTTCTGTTTCTTAATTTAAAACTATATTCAAACTGACAATTTAAATTTGCCCAGATTATTACTTTCAAAAAAATAGATTAGACATAAATGTTTCTTCATATCAGGAAGTTCCTGTTGTCTGAAAGCCATTATTAAGAATATGAACTCTCATAGTGCAGTTGATGTAGGTATGGGAGAAAATCAAACTGACATTGCTTTGACCCTGGAGATATTTTCCAGGCATAACTTTTAAGTACATTCCTGTTATGCTTAGCTGTCAAACACATTTCTTCAAAAACAGAGGGCAGGAACAAAATTCTGTTTCATTGAGAAATGGCTGTTTCATCTTCATCTCTTGTACACTTTCAGCTGTTCTTGCTTCTAGCTCCCCTCACAGCACACCAGCACGACTTGGTGAGAAAGAATGCTGTTTCCTGATACATCCTATTCCAAGTACTAAACTTCGCATCTAGTCTTGTCTGCATCTTCAAAGCGCTTGGTAAACATTAAATAATTAATCCCCACAACACCTTTGGGAAGTAGGCATACATTATTATCACCGTGACAAAACTGGAGGCTCCCTGAAATTAAATGAGTTGCCAGAGGCTCCATATCAAGTTATTATCAGAGCTGGAATGAGTTTCTGCTTCCCACTCTCATTTTAAGACCTCACTAGGTCCTCACCTGTGCTAATAAGTACCCAAGTCCACTTTCTACATAATTTCCATTGGATCAACAGTATGTTACAAATACAATTTGTATATTTAACAGTTTTGGACAGGGCAAATTGAAGTTTTGTAACCAGTCATGCCATGAAATATATTTTATTTCAGTTTGTCCTCAGAGTGACCAAAAGATTTCATCTTTAAACAAGAGATCAGATTGATGGCTGTCCAGGAAAGAAATGATGATATCTTCAACAAGTTTGGTAGCAGATCTGTGTTTAAAAATTCTGTTCTTGGGACGCCTGGGTGGCTCAGTTGGTTAAGCAGCTGCCTTCGGCTCAGGTCATGATCCCAGCGTCCTGGGATCGAGTCCCACATCGGGCTCCTTGCTTGGCAGGGAGCCTGCTTCTCCCTCTGCCTCTGCCTGCCACTCTGTCTGCCTGTGCTCGTGCTCTCTCTCTCTCTCTAACAAATAAATAAATAAAATCTTTAAAAAAAAATTCTGTTCTTAAAATAGGACATATCATGTTTTTACCATAATAGGAAGAATGGACTTTTGGCAAGACCAATGAGTATGCACCAAAGAAATTCTTAGTAAAGTTTAAAAATGAAAGAAGCATCTTTATTAGCATTTGTTGAACACTGAGTCCTTGCTAAGAACTGTACGTGGCAAAGAATTAATCATACTTGAAACCTCATGGGTTCAGGCAATAGTCTTATTAATATTCGCTTGTAAGTAGCTGCAGTTGTACTTGCTAATAAAATCCCCAAATGAAGGGCAGGTCACTCCTCCTGCAATCTCTGCACTTAGTATCTCAGAATGTGTATGTTCTGTATCTCCCAAGTTAAGGAGCTCTACAAGACAGAGCCGTGCCCTGACACTTATCACAAAATTAGCAGAATTTTGCCCTCATCATGTCCAGCTGACAAACAGCTTTTGGTGAGCTGAACTCATGTTTCTGGTCTGCTAATTGGCCTGTTAGATTCATTTGGTGCTGCTGAGCCTCTAAACAAATTAAGGTTAATTGGAATCAGAAATGGATCAGCAACCTTAGTACTCAATCTGTTTAGCAGTTCTCTTCAACTTATTACTTGTCTTCTTTTAGTTCCAGGCACCACGAATGTATCACTCATTCTATCTGCCTCTATTGTGACTCTACCTTATTACAGAATGTTTCAAAAGGAACTATTTGGGGGACAGGCAGCATGTCACAACACAATCAGGATCAACACATCTAAGATACACCTTGTGAGTGTCATTTTCACGTAGCTTTTCCACATATGTCTCTATCTAATCCCTTAGGACTTTTCATTTTGTTTTTTTGGAGTCCTCTTTCAGTAGAACAAAACTTAGACTTGGAGAGGACCTCAACATATCCAACTGATCTGGCTCCTAGTCAGAGATTGTATTAAATCCATTTTACAGATTAAGTGAAGGAACCTTGAGTAGGGTAAGAGCTTTCCCCAAATTTCTATACTTAGGGCATTAGTAACTTCATTTCCTGCTTCATAATTAAGTGACTTTCAACCATGCCATGTTGCCTCCATACTATTTCTAATAGCTAATATTTATTGGATGCTCACTGTTCCAAGCTATGGTGAAGTGCTTTGCATGCATTATATTAATGAATTCTTACAACAAGCTTTATTCCCATTTCATAAGGAAGAAACATCCTTCATTGAATAAACCAGATTGCAAGGTCCCTACTCCATATTTAATAACACTAATTCAACAGAGAGAAACTATAAGCAATCCACCTCCTGCCAGCTACAACTCTGAATTAAAATTACAACTTTGAGAGACAGCTCTATGGTTTAAGAAACTGGTGTAGATCCCATTCAGACCTCAGCAATGAGAAAGAGTGAATGGAGTGACTATTACTACCCATCAGAGTCTCATTAAATAGTATGTTCTTGCTATCCTAGATTCATTTAAAAAAATGAATAATTAAAATGTATATAAAAATGAGGATTATTTTATTAACTTCCAAATTTCCTAAGTTACTGTGGTAATTATGATTCATTTCTTCTTGTCAGAAAAAAGCAACTATGTACAATAATAAATTATATGAAAACTGTATTGGGGCTCCACATATATTCAACACTCTTTTCTTTGGCACTATGATATTCTGTTTTCATTGCTCTCCTCTTTGCATTTATCTATATCCCTCACTGATATCTCCTCAGACTTCTCTCTTCAAACATCTCAGTCACCTGTTCTTCTCAAGGGTATTTAGTTAGTAAGTAAAAATACTGAGGCATCAGCCGACATATCTTCTCTGCCACTAACCATTTCTCTGCCCACTACACCCTGTTGTATTAATGAAACTCCAGAAGTAATAGAGTGGTATTTACCACACAGAGCTCTAACAATGTGGGTTTCTTATGTAGTTATTTCTAATATTTTTCCAGCATGAAAAAAAAAAAGTAAAATACCAAGCCAGTTTCTTTGCTTATTTATTCTTGGATACATTCTGTCATCTTCCTGGCCAAACAATTCAAGTGTTATGCATCCTTTGAAAAACTTTTAAGCTTAAATTAGAAGATTATTAAGGGAATTTTAAGATTCTCGATGATTTTTGCAAACTTAAAATTTGTAAGCCTTCTGACTGTCTTAGGGTATGATTCTCAAACATCATATGCATAAGTGGAACTATTACTAAAATTGTAGAAATTTATGAAACCCACTTCCAAGAGCTTTAATAAATCTGGTGTATGTCTGACAGTGACAATCTCCTGGATGCACTTAAGAGATGTTTTTAATAGAGAAGACTTGCAATTAATTATTTGATTTTAAAAATTAACAGTTAATTTTTTTTTTTTAAAGATTTTATTTATTTATTTGTTATAGAGAGAGAGAGAGAGAGCACAGGCAGACAGAGTGGTAGGCAGAGGCAGAGGGAGGAGCAGGCTCCCTGCCGAGCAAGGAGCCCGATGTGGGACTCGATCCCAGGACGCTGGGATCATGACCTGAGCCGAAGGCAGCTGCTTAACCAACTGAGCCACCCAGGCGTCCCTAACAGTTAATTTTTTAAGATAATGAATTCAGAAATCCAAATTTCCCTTAAGATTTTAAAAATAGCTTTATGGAAGTATAATTGACATATAATAGATTTCATATATTTAAATTAGATATTAGAGAAGTTTTGGCATCTGTACATACCCATGAAACTATCACCACAGTCAAGATGATGAACATATCCACTATCCCTCAAAATGTCCTCATTCCCACTTATAACACTCCTTTTCTCCCTCTCTGCACCTTTCCTCCTATTCATAGGCAATCACTGGTTTGCTTTTAGTTGTGAAATATTAGCAATATTTATCAAATATTATATGAATGGAATCATATAGAATATACTATTTTTATTTATTTTCAAGATGAAGAGGTATCTGGCTTCTTTCATTCAGAAAAATTTTGAGATTTGTTCAGGTTATTTTTGTATTAAGAGTTCATTTCTTTTCATTTCCAAGTAGTGTTATGGTGTTATGTTGTATAAATATACCAAAACTGGTTTATGCATTTGCCTATTGATGGACTTTTGGATTCTTTCCAGATTTTGGCTATACAAATAAAGATGAAATAAACATTTGTGTACAAGACTTTGCATGTACATATGCTTTCATTTCTTTTGTGTAGGTTCCTAAAGGTGTAACAGCAAGGTCATGTGGTTAAGTAAAGGTTTAATTTTTTTATGAAATTGCCAAATTGTTTTCTAAAGTGATTGAACTATTTCATATTACCACAAGTCATATATGAGATCCAGTTGTGGTCTACGGCCATACCACCCTGAACATGCCTGATCTCGTCTGATCTCGGAAGCTAAGCAGGATTGGGCCTGGTTAGGACTTGGATGGGAGATCCAGTTGCTTCACATCCCTACTGGCCCATGGTAGGTCAATATTTTAAAGGTTAAACTAATTCTAATTCCAGTAAGCACGTAGGAGTTTCTCATTGTGGTTTCCATTTGCATTTCCCTCTAACAATGATGTGTATCCTTTCATGCAGTTCTTTGCCCATCCATATCTCATTTTTGATGAGGTATCGGTTCAAATCTGCTGTACATTTTTAAATTAGGTTATTAACTATAGATTTCTCAAACATGTCCTTTATCAAGAAAAAAGATTCTCTTCAATTTTAATTTCTGATATTTTTTTTTAATTTAAGCTTTATTTAAACATATGATGTAAACCCACCACCCTCTCCCAACCCCTCTCCCCTCCACCCCCCTCAGTTTGTTTTATGACATTAAGAGTCTCTTTTGGTTTGTCTCCCTCCCGATCCCATCTTGTTTCATTTTTACTTTTCCTACCACCTTAACTCCCACCCCCGTTGCATCTCCACTTCCTCATATCAGGGAGATCATGTGATAGTTGTCTTTCTCCAGTTGACTTATTTCGCTAAGCATAATACACTCTAGTTCCATCCATGTCATCGCAAATGGTAAGATTTCATTTCTTTTGATGGCTGCATAGTATTCCATTGTATATATATATATATACCACATCTTCTTTATCCATTCATCTGTTGATGGACATCTAGGTTCTTTCCATAACTTGGCTATTGTGGACATTGCTGCTATAAACATTCGGGTACACGTGCCCCTTCAGATCACTACATTTGTATCTTTAGGGTAAATACCCAGTAGTGCAATTGCTGGGTCATAAGGTAGCTCTATTTTCAATTTTTTGAGGAACCTCCATGCTATTTTCCAGAGTGGTTGCACCAGCTTGCATTCCCACCAACAGTGTAGGAGGGTTCCCCTTTCTCCACATCCTCGCCAGCATCTGTCATTTCCTGACTTGCTCATTTTAGCCATTCTGACTGGTGTGAGGTGGTATCTCATTGTGGTTTTGATTTGTATTTCCCTGATGCCCAGTGATGTGGAGCACTTTTTCATGTGTCTGTTGGCCAACTTCTTTGCAGAAATGTCTGTTCATGTCCTCTGCCCATTTCTTGATTGGATTATTTGTTCTTTGGGTGTTGAGTTTGCTAAGCTCTTTGTAGATTTTAGATACTAGCCCTTTATCTGATATGTCATTTGCAAATATCTTTTCCCACTCTGTCAGTTGTCTTTTGGTTTTGTTGACTGTTTCCTTTGCTGTGCAAAAGCTTTTGATCTTGATGAAGTCCCAATAGTTCATTTTTTCCCTTGCTTCTCTTGCCTTTGGCGTTGTTCCTAGGAAGAAGTTGCTGTGGCTGAGGTCGAAGAGGTTGCTGCCTGTGTTCTCCTCAAGGATTTTGATGGATTCCTTTCTCACGTTGAGGTTCTTCATCCATTTTGAGTCTATTTTCGTGTGTGGTGTAAGGAAATGGTCCAATTTCATTTTTCTGCATGCGGCTGTCCAATTTTCCCAACACCATTTGTTGAAGAGGCTGTCTTTTTTCCATTGGATATTCTTTCCTGTTTTATCGAATATTAGTTGACCATAGAGTTGAGGGTCTATTTCCGGGCTCTCTATTCTGCTCCATTGATCTATGTGTCTGTTTTTGTGCCAGTACCATACTGTCTTAATGATGACAGCTTTGTAGTAGAGCTTGAAGTCTGGAATTGTGATGCCACCAACTTTGGCTTTCTTTTTCAATATTCCTTTGGCTATTCGAGGTCTTTTCTGATTCCATATAAATTTTAGGATTATTTGTTCCACTTCTTTGAAAAAATTGGATGGGATTTTGATAGGCATTGCATTAAATGTGTAGATAGCTTTAGGTAGCATAGACATTTTCACAATATTTATTCTTCCAATCCATGAGCATGGAACATTTTTCCATTTCTTTGTGTCTTCCTCAATTTCTTTCATGAGTACTTTATAGTTCTCTGAGTATAAATTCTTTGCCTCTTTGGTTAGGTTTATTCCTAGGTATCTTATGGTTTTGGGTATAATTGTAAATGGGATTGACTCCTTAATTTCTCTTTCTTCTCTCTTGTTGTTGGTGTAAAGAAATGCAACTGATTTCTGTACATTGATTTTATATCCTGACACTACTGAATTCCTGTACAAGCTCTAGCAGTTTTGGAGTGCAGCCTTTTGTGTTTTCCACATATAGTATCATATCATCTGCAAAGAGTGATAGTTTGACTTCTTCTTTGCCGATTTGGATGCCTTTAATTTCTTTTTGTTGTCTGATTGCTGAGGCTAGGACTTCTAGTACTATGTTGAATAGCAGTGGTGATAGTGGACATCCCTGCCGTGTTCCTGACCTTAACGGAAAGCTCTCAGTTTTTCTCCATTGAGAATGATACTTGCCGTGGGTTTTTCATAGATGGCTTTGATAATATTGAGGTATGTGCCTTCTATCCCTACACTTTGAAGAGTTTTGATTAGGAAGGGATGTTGCACTTTATCAAATGCTTTTTCAGCATCTATTGAGAGTATCATATGGTTCTTGTTCTTTCTTTTGTTAATGTACTGTATCACATTGATTGATTTGTGGATGTTGAACCAACCCTGCTGCCCTGTAATAAATCCCACTTGGTTGTGGTGAATAATCCTTTTAATGTACTGTTGGATCCTATTGGCTAGTATTTTGGTGAGAATTTTCGCATCTGTGTTCATCCAGGATATTGGTCTGTAATTCTCTTTTTTGATGGGATCCTTGTCTGGTTTGGGGATCAAGGTGATGCTGGCCTCATAAAATGAGTTTGGAAGTTTTCCTTCCATTTCTATTTTTTGGAACAGTTTCAGGAGAATAGGAATTAATTCTTCTTTAAATGTTTGGTAGAATTCCCCTGGGAAGCCATCTGGCCCTGGGCTTTTGTTTGTTTGGAGATTTTGGATGACTGTTTCAATCTCCTTACTGGTTATGGGCCTATTCAGGTTTTCTATTTCTTCCTGGTTCAGTTTTGGCAGTTTATATGTCTCTAGGAAAGCATCCATTTCTTCCAGATTGTCGAATTTGTTGGCATAGAGTTGTTCATAATATGTTCTTATGATTGTTTGTATTTCTTTGGTGTTGGTTGTGATCTCTCCTCTTTCGTTCATGATTTTATTTATTTGGGTCCTTTCTCTTTTCTTTTGGATAAGTCTGGCCAGGGGTTTATCGATCTTATTAATTCTTTCAAAGAACCAGCTCCTAGTTTCATTGATTTGTTCTATTGTTTTTTTGGTTTCTATTTCATTGATTTCTGCTTTGATCTTTATTATTTCTCTTCTCCTGCTGGGTTTAGGCTTTCTTTGTTGTTCTTTCTCGAGCTCCTTTAGGTGTAGGGTTAGGTTGTGTATTTGAGACCTTTCCTGTTTCTTGAGATAGGCTTGTATCGCTATATATTTTCCTCTCAGGACTGCCTTTGCTGTGTCCCACAGATTTTGGACCGTTGTGTTTTCATTATCATTTGTTTCCATGGTTTTTTTTCAATTCTTCTTTAATTTCCGGGTTGACCCATTCATTTTTTAGAAGGATGCTGTTGAGTCTCCATGTATTTGTGCTCTTTCCATATTTCCTCTTGTGATTGAGTTCTAGCTTCAGAGCATTGTGGTCTGAAAATATGCAGGGAATGATCCCAATCTTTTGATACCTGTTGAGACCTGATTTATGACCCAGGATGTGATCTATTCTGGAGAATGTTCCATGGGCACTAGAGAAGAATGTGTATTCTGTTGCTTTGGGGTAGAATGTTCTGAATATATCTGTGATGTCCATCTGGTCCAGTGTGTCATTTAAGACCTTTATTTCCTTGTTGATCTTTTGCTTGGATGATCTGTCCATTTCAGGGGGGGGGGTGTGTTAAAATCTCCTACTATTATTGTATTCTTGTCAATGCGTTTCTTTGATTTTGTTATTAGTTGGTTTATAGAGTTGGCTGCTCTCATGTTAGGGGCATAGATATTTAAAACTGTTAGATCTTCTTGTTGGACAGACCCTTTGAGGATGATGTAGTGTCCTTCCTCATCTCTTATTATAGTCTTTGGCTTAAAATCTAATTGATCTGATATAAGGATTGCCACCCCAGCTTTCTTCTGATGTCCATTAGCATGGTAAATGGTTTTCCACCCCCTCACTTTCAATCTGGAGGTGTCTTCAGGTCTAAAATGAGTTTCTTGTAGGCAGCATATGGATGGGTTTTGTTTTTTTATCCATTCTGAAACCCTGTGTCTTTTGATTGGGGCATTTAGCCCATTTACATTCAGGGTAACTATTGAGAGATATGAATTTAGTGCCATTGTATTGCCTGTATGGTGATTGTTACTGTATAATGTCTCTGTTCCTTTCTGGGAATACTTTTAGGGTCTCTCTTTGCTTGGAGGACCCCTTTCAATATTTCCTGTAGAGCTGGTTTGGTGTTTACAAACTCTTTCAGTTTTTGTTTGTCCAGGAAGCTTTTTATCTCTCCTTCTATTTTCAATGATAACCTAGCTGGATAAAGTATTCTTGGCTGCATGTTTTTCTCATTTAGTGCTCTGAATATATCATGCCAGTTCTTTCTGGCCTGCCAGGTCTCTGTGGATAAGTCGGCTGCCAATCTAATATTTTTACCATTGTATGTTACAGACTTCTTGTCCCGTGCTGCTTTCAGGATTTTCTCTTTGTCGCTAAGACTTGTAAATTTAGATGGCGTGGTGTGGACCAATTCCTATTGATTTTGAGGGGTGTTCTCTGCACCTCCTGGATTTTGATGCTTGTTCCCCTTGCTATATTAGGGAAATTCTCTACAATAATCCTCTCCAGTATAACTTCTGCTCCTATTTCTTTTTCTTCTTCTTCTGGAATCCCAATTATTCTAATGTTGTTTCGTCTTATGGCATCACTTATCTCTCGAATTCTCCCCTCGTGGTCCAGTAGTTGTTTGTCTCTCCTATGCTCAGCTTCTTTATTCTCTGTCAGTTGGTCTTCTATATCACTAATTCTGTCTTCTGCCTCATTTATCCTAGCAGTAAGAGCCTCCATTTTTTATTGCACCTCATTAATAGCTTTTTTTATTTCAACTTGATTAGACTTTAGTTCTTTTATTTCTCCAGAAAGGGCTTTTATTTCTCCCAACAGGGTTTCTCTAATATCTTCCATGCCTTTTTTGAGCCCGGCTAGAACCTGAGAATCGTCCTCCTGAATTCCAGATCTGACATATTACCAATGTCTGTATTGATTAGGTCCCTAGCCTTCGGTCCTGTCTCCTGCTCTTTTTTTTTGTGGTGAGTTTTTCCGCCTTGTCATTTTGTCCAGAAAAGAATCCGCTGTTCTCCTTGTTAAGTGAACTTGGTCTTGGCTGGATTTCTTTGATCTTCTGGGGGAGGGGCCTGTTGTAGTGATTCTCAGGTGTCTTTGCCCCAGGCAGAATTGCACCGCCCTTACCAGGGGCCGGGCTAAGTCATCCTCTCAGGTTCGCCGTCTGGGGTTTTTGTTCCCTGAAGGCTTTCCGTAGAGTTCCGGAGGACGGGAATGACAATGGCGGCCTCCCAATCTCCGGTTCAGAGGAGCCGAGAGCTAGGGGCCCCAGTCTTCAGTGCGCCTTCAGAGAAAAGTGTTTAATCCCTCCGGTCTCTTCAGCCCCCGTTTGCGCTTGGAGACTGCGCGCGCCCGGAGACCGCGCTCAGAGAAAATCGTGCGTCATCAGTCCCGTCTCATTGGCTTCTGGGAGTGCTCCGAGCTCACCCATCCTGTGACCAAGCGTCTCTGTCTCTGGCAGAGTCCCATCTGGAGTCTCCGAACCCCGTAGATCCCTGAGCTCTCCCGGGTCCGAGTCTCCCCGGATCTTGTGGGGACCCCTCGCACAGAGCACCGGCCAGTGCCACAGAGCACCGGTCCGTGTCACCGACCACTAGGAAACCTCGGCTCTGTCTCCGCAGCCGGCTTCCCCGCTCTAATACCTGTGAGCTCTGCGACACTCAGACACCCCCGATCCTTCTGTGACCCCGCGGGACCTGAGTCCACGTTGTCCCTGTGAGGTCTTCACCCCAGTTTAGCCTCTGGAGCGATGTCCCTCCGTGGAGCAGACTTTTAAAAGTCCTGATTTTGTGCTCCGCCGCTTGCCGGGAGCCGGCCCCTCCCCCTGGGGTCTATCTTCCCGTCGCGTTGGATTCACTTCTCTGCTGGTCCTACCTTTTAGAAAGTGGTCGATTGTCTGTTTCTAGAATTGTTGTTTTTCTTCTCTTTGATCTCCTATTGGATTCATAGGTGTTCGGAATGGTTTGATAGGCTATCTAGCTGATCTCCTGCTGTCTGATGTCGTCTCAGCCTCCTACTTCTCCGCCATCTTGACTCCTCCCCCAATTTCTGATATTTTTATCAGGAATCAATTTTAATTCTTGTGAATGTCATCTAATAATTTATCCATGCCATTCTGGATCAGTTTTGATTGAGTTTTTGTCCCATTAAGGTTAGTATTTTCCTGTATGTTTGCATGTGTGGTGATTTTGAATTAGATACAGAAACTGATTTCTGTCCTTTGGATGCTGAGTATGTTTGTACTCCAAGACCCATTTATGACCTCTGTTACAAGCCACTAGGTTACTTGGAAATGATCCAATCCTTTTAGGTCTGCTTTAAGGTTTGTTTGGCAGGACCAGGGTATAGTCTAGAGTTAATTTCCCTCCAATAATGATGCAAGAACCTTCTTAGTAATCTACTCCTGCCCTGTTAATTGAGAGGTTTTCTACTCTGGCTGTTGGGAACAGCATCGTTCTGGACCCTATGTGAGCTCCGAGTAGTATTCCCTCTAATCCTTTTAGATGGTTGTTCATCTGCCTAGAATAGCTTCCTCACCCATGTGTGCTGATCAGATCTCCACCGAAAACTCCAGGGAGTCCCTCCGAGGGGCACGGTTTCTCTGGGCAGCAGCAGTCATCTCTCTGGTATTCAGTCCTGCAAAATGTCACTGCTTTGGCCTCCTTTGGCTGCCACTTGTGTCTCCTTAACCTGAGGAGATGACAGGGATGTCTTCCTATGCTGCAGCCTCAAAATTTCCTCCTGGAAGTAATCCGGTGTAATCAAAGGGCTCACCTTACTTGTTTCCCAACTCTCAGTGGTCACTCCCTTCCTTGCCTTGTCCCCAATTTCTTGAGAACTGTTGTTTCATAGTTTCCTGTTTTTTCAGTTGTATCAAGTGGGAAAGTATTTTTGATCCCTGTTAGACCAAGTCACTCATTAAACCTTTTAAATTAATTCACAATTTTATTCCCTAGTTATAAAGCCAACAAATATCTAACAATCACTTCAAAGGTAGCTTTTGATTAATATTTTGAAAATTTATAATTATATTTAGCTTCCCCAAAACATTTAATCACATTATCAGTTTTTAAATTGTTTTTCTTTTCTTTTCTCTTCTTTTTTTTTGTTGTTGTTGTTTTTGTTGTTGTTTTAATGAAGGTTCCATGCCCATTGCAGAGCCCAATGCAGGGATTAAAGTCATGACCCTGAGATCAAGACATGAGCTGAGATGAAGAGTCAGATGCTTAACCAACTGGGCCACCCAGGCACACCTGCATTTATCATTTTAAATATTCTACTTTTATATGAAGTTTAACTATCTCACTGTGAGCATTCTGTTTTTTTTTAAATATTTTATTTATTTATTTAAGAGAGAGAGAGAGGGATATCACAAGTAGGCACAGAGAAAAGCAGAGAGAGAGGGGGAAGCAGGCTCCCTGCTGAGCAGAGAGTCTGACTCAGGGCTTGATCCCAGGACCCTGAGACCATGACCTGAGCCGAAGGCAGAGGCTTAACCCGCTGAGCCACCCAGGTGCTCCTGTGAGCATTCTAAATGGAGATGTAAAGGATATTGGTGTGTAGGGATTACCAAATTTATGTCCTCACACCTTAGGATGTGTGGGTACAGTCTAAGCTCTTATGTCCTTAGGAGCATAAAACAGGTAAAGAGTAGCAAATATTCTTCTAACAAGCAAGAATCTCACAAATTCTTAAATAATTCCTTTACACAGAGTATGTTACACTTCTAAATATAATAAACATTAAAAGTTTTTAACTCATTCTCATAGTTTCCAAAGAGTAGAATGATAGTCTTACTTTCAAATTAAAACTTCAACCTAGTGGCGCCTCAGTGGCTCAGCGGGTCTCTGCCTGCTATTCTGCCTACATGTGATCTCTGTCTGTCAAATAAATAAATAAAATCTTAAAGAAAAAAACTTCAACCTAAAAGTAATTCTTTAAATATTTTAAATTGACATTACAGATGGGATATTATAATATAATGAAAATAAAGAAATAATCAGTACAAGGACTTTAACTTACAAAAAAAACACAGAATATTTTCTTAAAATAATGTAAAATCCCTAATACTGTATATTTGATTTGCTTAATCAAATCATTTATCTTTGTAAAAGTGAATCATTTATCTTTGACAAAAGATATATACCCAATAAAGAAACTGTTCTACTTCCCCAAGCAAACTGGGATTTACATGTCTGAAAATGAGGTTGTATATTGACTAAAGAAAGGTTTGTCAGGAACTCAGGAAGTGGATTTCTCCCCCTCCCCTTCCCCTTTCTCACTTTCCCTTTGTTTTCTTCTTTCCTCTCAGGAGAAACTGGAACATTCTCAAACCTATAACTAAACAGACTCCATATTTGTAAGAGTATTTGGTCTTAACATTCCTCCTTCCCTATATTCAAGTTATGCATTAGTCTAATTGGTCCATCTGACCTGAATCTTTCACTCTTCAGTTAGTTTTAACTAATTCTTTTCTGATTTTGCAGTTCATTGGCTTTCTAAGACATTGTATTGTCTTCTTATCTATCTCTGAAGACACTACAATAACATTCCCTTGAATAGTTTTTGCAATGCTTCTGAGTTTTACCATTTGAACTGTGTAGATGGAATTCCACATTCTTCTTTTTTCTGGCCTGGCACCCCCATAGATTTTATGTATATTTTAAATTAGTTTCTATTGGGTTTTGAGTGGCATCCTGGCTTTGTCTGACTCCACAGCACTATACTATAAACATATACTCAGCAGTGCCTAAGAAACTACACATTTTTTTTTTTTTTTGAAACTACACATTTTAAGGTGTATAAACCAGTTACTCTGCTGGTTTTTCTGATGTCCCATGACTGCACACTAAATTGCAAATATACACTAAACCCTCAAAAATACAGTTGGTTCCATATCTGCACTATGACTGGCTACTTTTATATACTTAATATACATGTTTTTATCAAATTATATTTTGTGAAATTATATATAAACAATTTTCAATTATAATTTATATTATATAAACATATTAAACAATCTTTACAAAACACTGATGACCTCTCTTCCAGTTATGAAAGATCAGTAACAATAAGAAGAGTGAATATTTCACTCCAGGATCAACTGATATTCCTCTAAATTACACTAAATGCAATCAGCCAGAATTAATGGCCCCTGTGGTCAGGATTATAGAAAGAGTCAACAGTATATTTGCTAATATGCTCTAATAATTGTTTATGTTGCCTTTGCCTAAACAGAGTCCAGAATTTTAGTAATATCACTAAAACATGACCGAATTGGAGTCCATAATAAATAAAGTGGGTCGTATGTTGAATTTGTTAGGCACAACTCAATTCCTAAAGGGACTAACATTCTTAATCATGCTTCTGCCCATTAGGAAGCTAAGGTGATTAATAATGAATATATTCACTAAAAATAAATATCCGGTGGTGAGTTCCCAGCAATTGTTTACTTTCATACTTAAACACCTACAAAAGCACCTAAAAAACAGAGGTCATGCACATCTTGATAATTGCTCAAAGAAATGGCCTGCAGATATTTCCAAGAAAAAAAAAAATACCTTGACTCTTTAGGCAATGTGTATATTAAATATCTCCTCATTCATGAATTTAACAAGTAAGATATCACTGAAGGGAGTCAGTTTTTTTGGTTGGAAAGGTAGAATTGTTTTTTTGTTTGTTTGTTTTAACTGATATTCTTTCCTTCCCTCTTCATATAACTCTCTCTCCCTAAAGCAAGGGGGAAAACAAAAAAAGAGAGAAGAACCTTCTTTTCTACCATTTGTTTATCCAGCAAAAGGCAAGACATTACCATTTAATATCAAGGGAACAGTCAAAAACATTCTGTAACTCCACTTTTTAATACAATCACAGATTTTAGAAGCTAGTCACTTTAATAATTGATATTTATTATGTCACCAATCTTTGAAAATAACTTCTCGGTAACTATTGGAAAAATTACTTATGGTAGGAAATTAGAGTACACCAAAGATATATATATATATATATATATTTATATTTATATTTATATTTATATATATGGATTCCTTCCTGGAGTGTGTGGTTTTTGTATGTATTTTTTTTAACGTTTGAAAATACTGAATATTTTAACTTCATTCATCTACCCTAACAAGTTTTAACTGATTCTCTACTTTACAAAATATTGTGCAAGATTCTGTGGTGTAAAAGGATTAAAAACCCAGTCACTTGCCTCAGGACCATGTAATTTAGACAGAACAAATGGAATAAATGGAAAATGAAAAAATGAAAGTGATTTGTGATTAAATTTCAAATGAGTGGAAGAGTCATAATTCAGTTTTCCTTTTCCTCCTATGATTAGAACAAAGTAGGTGACTATAAATAAGTTAAACTATTAACCAAACATTGCACAAACAAAATAGAACCTAATTAGAAATTATTCCTCAAAATAATCTTTTAATAGGTACCCACCAGTCACTTTTGGAATTTTTTTTTGTTTGTTTTTTGAGAGGGGAGGGGATATCCAGGGATATCATAAGAAATTCATTTCATTATTATATACTTATATTTTAAGATCAAATTATTATTATTTCTGCTATTCAAAAGACTGCTCTGAGTGTCAGGCAGATCCTGTGGTCTCTGGCAAATTATTTTAGCTCCTCTAAGCCTGTTTCCTCAACTAAAAGAATATTAAATATACTTAACAAAGTGGAGATTTATGAAGACTAAATATAATAGTGTTCATGAAGTACTTAGCACAACACTTAATACACATAGTAGGTGCTCAATCAACATTATTTTTTATTATTACTATTTTTTTTGTAGTTTTCAAAAAACATATGTCTTTAAACGCACTTCTGAAAAGGTGAGCTTCTTAAAAAAAAAAATCTAGGTACGTCCTAAACAGGGAATCTAAAAATGTGAGTATTGGCAGCATTGTCATAACAAGTTTGCTGCATTTCTGAGGCACCTGCTTCCAAGGAGGAGAATGGTTTTTGTATTCAATACTTTTCAAAACATCTGAGGTAATAGTAAACAAAAGTGATTATTTAAATTATCTTGTCATTGTGCCCGAATGCATTGGCAGGTTGACTCACTGTTTCTGTTAGTTGACCTGAAGAGTCAGCAAAACAGTTATCTAGTCCACGGCCAAGTCATTTCCTATTGGACAAATCATTTCCAGTCTCTAGTTCTAGACCTACTGGGTTAACGCTGTATTATCTGTCACAGCCCTGACTCTCACTGCAAGGAAGGCTTTTGAATGAAAAAAAAAAAAGTGAGTTTCTGCTTGATTTTGTTTAGTTACTATGGGAAGTAAATTGCATCACAGAGGGACCTCACATGCATATCACATGCATTATTTGGTACTAATTTTTTGAAACAACGAGGAGATAGGCAAGACCAAAATGCCTTCAGTCTACATCATAGTTTCTCAATCTCAGCACTCCTGAAGTTCTGGGACAGATAGTGCCTCGTTGGGTGGAGAGAGGAGGGTGGGCTTTCCTGTGCATTGGAGGAGGTTTAGCAGCATCCCTGGCCTATAACCAGTAAGTGCCAGTAGCACTCACCTCCCAAGTTGGCAATAACCAAAAATGTCTCCAGATATTGCCAAATGTGCCCTGGAGGCAAAATCACTCCCACCTGAGAATTGCTGGACTAGACAGTCCCAACTTCTCCAGGAGCAACCTCTTCTCGAGTGTCTGAATATATATCCTTAGACCCCATCCAGTTAAATGTCGGGATAACCTGGCAGTGGGGTTTCCGGGTGCTCCTGATTCCAGCAGCAACCTCAGCCTCCACAAAGACCCAGCCCCGAGGATCACCCCAGCTCCCTGTGCCTGTCAACACGGACAGTCTCATTCTCCCCAAAGTAACCACTAAACCTAAGGCTAATTTTACAGAACGTTGACATCCATAGGAGAATAATCACATCAGAAGACAAGAGACAATTTTACGATCAACAGCAGTCATCACTGTGTCTGTGACTTTAGGGACTACTCCCTCCATTAGGAATTTCTCCATCTACCATTCTCTGTGCTTTTTCTAAGGTGCTCCACCCTCAGACCCTCTTCCCATCTTTCTCTCTTCTACTATTCCTTCATCTTCACTCCCCTCACCTCATTTCATAATCTCAAAAATCTCAGGTTGCCATGTAAAGCCAGTATGATCTGTGGCTTCCTCACTTTCCCCCCATATGCAACCCAAAATGCTCCATCTGGACTTGTCGGAGCATTTTTTCTAAATATTAGAGCTAATTGAACAGGATATGGATTATACCCCAGCCTAGAAAATATTTAAGTAGCACCTCCCCCTAAAGAATGCTCTGTCCCAAATCTTCACCTTACTCTTCTCATCTTCCAGGTCCCCTTTTAAGTGTCACCTCCAGAGAAGCCTTCCCTGGCCCCTAACTAAACAACAAAGTCATTCCTCAAGTAGTCTCTTTCCCAGCAGCCAGTTCTTATCTCTCTTTGCTCAAAATCTGTAAATACATATACCTAGGCATGTCTAATCCTTTATTCACATGTTTTTATTAATCTCTAAGCTCTGCAGGAGCAAACACACATTCAGTCTTTTCAAGTATGCCCAGTGTCTAGTGTCTAATAAATGTTATTTTTCTAATTAAAAAAAAAAAAGGAATGCTATAGTATACCTCAGGGGAGAATGAATGGCGCTGTAAAGTACATTCAAAAATTAAATATAGGCCCAAGAGACAGAATATGGGCTCAGAATATGAATTAAATGAACATATTTCTAAAGTGGCCTAGAGGAGGTAAGATGAAACAAATATCCAAAAGGGTAGCCACGGGAGTACAGGCACATCCCTTAACTACAAAATGTGGTGATGTGATGTGTGCTCTTTGCCTTTGCAATAAAGTGCAGGTGGGGAGACCCTTTTAGCTCCAGTGAGATGTATAAGGGAGATCTCTATACCTACCTCTTCAAAGAAGCAACGATAATTCTTTAAGAAACAAAAACGGTTGAGAATATAAACAATAACTGTATTTCATACAATTTATCTGAAATCAGTTTTTAAAATCTCACAAAATGTGAATGAATATCAAGGGAGGAAGGAGAGGGATGGGGCAGCTCCGGGACTGGCCCAGCAGGGGAATTAGACAAGGCAGAAGCCTCAGGCTCCCCCAGGGCCAGAAGAGATGACAGATAAATATGCAAAACAGCTTCTGTTCAAATACCCAGTCAACAGTCCCTCTCTCCACTGAGTACACTTCCTGATAGTTCTGCCAAAATAAATAGATCAAAGCTAAATTCATTCCAAAAGAACCATTCAACTTCAATGCCAAAATAATGTCTTCTCTGAAGATACATTTTCCTTCAGGACTCCCACATACATACACAACATACCCCCCAACACACACACTCAGATACCCAGATACAGTATGTATACACATATACATTAACTCAGAAGTGGCTAAATAGTGCCATCTCAATTTAAGCTCAGAAGCATAGACTTTTAAACCTACAAGGTATTTTAAGGATTTTGTGGGATTGTAATTATTATACCCACCCCCTTATTTTAAAAATGAATTTGAAGAAAGGGGAACCCTCCTACACTGTTGGTGGGAATGCAAGCTGGTGCAACCATTCTGGAAAATAGCACGGATATTCCTCAAAAAGTTGAAAATAGAGCTACCCTATGACCCAGCAATTGCACTACTGGGTATTTACCCTAAAGATACAAACATAGTGATCTGAAGGGGCACGTGTACCCGAATGTTTATAGCAGCAATGTCCACAATAGCCAAACTATGGAGAGAACCTAGATGTCCATCAACAGATGAATGGATAAAGAAGAGTGGTATATATATACAATGGAATACTATGCAGCCATCAAAGGAAATGAAATCTTGCCATTTGCGACGACATGGATGGAACTAGGGGGTATTATGCTTAGCGAAATAAGTCAATCAGAGAAAGACAACTATCATATGATCTCCTTGATATGAGGAAGTGGAGATGCAACGTGCGGGTTTGGGGGGTAGGAAAAGAATAAATGAAAGAGGATGGGATCGGGAGGGAGACAAACCATAAGAGGCTCTTAATCTCACAAAAGAAACTGAGGGTTGTTGGGGGGAGGGGGGTCAGGAGAGGGTGGTGGGGTTATGGACATTGGGGAGGGTACGTGCTATGGTGAATACTGTGAAATGTGTAAACCTGGCGATTCATAGACCTGTGCCCCTGGGGATAAAAACATAAATAAAAAAATTTAAAAATTAAAAAAAATGAATTTGAGGTTCAAAAACTTGGAATCACATGTCCAAGTTTACTCACCAAGACAAGGGCACGCTACCTAGAATTAGAATCCCAAGCTTTCAAGTCCCTGAGCACCATTTTCCAATCCTGGCCACATTTCCCACAAGGCTTACAGAGAAGCATATGGTTGGTGTTGAATTAATTGACTGCTTTTCTCTGTACATTTGCTACCACCACATGATAACCAGTTAGCAATAGAGATGAGGATACCAGAACTAAAAGAGGGGTCTGTTACTTGCTTGTGAGCATAGCTGTTACGGAGGCAATGAAGAGTGTGAGCATAGGTCTCTGAATATAAAGCCACATTTTGTTCCCAATATTAAATAATAAGGGATAAAATAAGTAAAATATTAAGGACTGTGTCCAAAAAATATTATTTCCTTTTCAAGATATTATCCTGCCTTTCTCTCAAAACTGTCCTGAAATTTAAAAAAAAAAAAAAAAAAAGGATAAAATGAAATCCATAGCAGTGCAGGAAGTAAAAAACTGTGTTACCATGTGACGAGGGACTTGGTAGATGGACCTAGCTGAAAATGGAAGCCCAAAGAGCTGAGACATCTGCAGTCCCCTGCACTGGAAAGAGGATCCCCTGCTGAGTCTGGACCAACTCTGGAATAGTGGTAAGTAAAGAGCGGGGGGCTATGGGAGGAAGAGTGAACTTGGGACATGACACCAGGTAATTAACTAAAGGATAACAAAGTTCTGAAGAAAAATGCTCATTAGAACTTAGAAATGTACATCTAATCAAACTACCTTTCAATATGATGGCATTGACTATAGAGACGTTTTTTGGACATTCAAGAGTTCAAACAGAATTCAAACATAAAACTTCTGAAAGAATTTCACATCTAGATATTCCAGCAAAATTTTAAGAGATTAACACAGAATTGATGAAAGAAAGGGAGCAGACAAAAAGGCTCTACAGAAAATAAAATGGGCCATATAGAAATGGCAACATTCATAATGCAATTCAAGGCAAAAAAAAAAGAAGTAACTGAAAAACAGACACAGATACTGAGTTCTTACTATGTGTTAAGGCCCTGTTTCAGGGACTTTTTATTCTTTAACGTAATAAACAGGTTAACCAATAGTGTGAGTATAATTACCCATTATATAGATGAAGAAAGGAGGCAAATATAGCTAAATAACTTGATCAAGATCATACAGTTAATATGTATTGAAATTAGGATTTGAAGTTAAGTCATGGGAATCCAGAGCCTATTCTTTTAACCATTACCTCAAGAGTGTATACAGAACTGTCATTCTTATCAAAAATGGGGATCAAAATCTCAAATATTCATCCACAACTGTAGAAGTCATATAGTCATTGGGCACATGCATGGCTCAGTCATTTAAGCATCTGCCTTTACTCGGGATCAAGCCCTGCATGGAGCTCCCTGCTCAGCCAAGAGTCTGCTTCTCCCTTTACCACCCACCCCCGCCCAGCTCATGATCAATCTCTCCCCCTCTCTCTCATGCTTTCTCTCTCAAATAAATAAATAAAATCTTAAAATAAAGGGGAAAAAAAAAGAAAGCACATAGCCATCAAGAAGAATACTCATGTAATATATATTATGTATATATTATATAATATGTATCTGTATATCCCTATTATATCCAACAATGTGCATTATGTTGAGTCAAAGATACTAAAAACAAAAGAGTATATACAGTATGATTTCCTTTCCATAAATTTCTAAAACAGGAGTGCCTGGGTGGCTCAGTCAGTTAAGGGTCTGTCTTTAGCTGAGGTCATCCTCTCAGAGTTCTGGGATCCAGCCAGAGCTCAGCAATTGGCCACCTCTGTGCTCAGCAGGAAGTCTGCTTGTCCTTCTGCCCCTCCCCCTGCTCAGCTCTCTCTGTCTGTCTGTCTCTCTCTCAAATAAATAAATAAAATCTTTTAAAAAGTTTCTAAAACAGACATGATTAATTTATGGTGACAGAAGTCTTGGTAATATATTTGTGATTTTCTTTGTGGGGGTTAATGACTATAAAGGACCATGAGGATTGCTTCTGGGCTGTTAATGTTTTGTAACTTGAATCATGTGGTCCCTGATTGATCTTTTGGTCACATTGTAAAATTCACTGAATTCTCTATCTAATATTTTTGCACTTAAATATATATAAAAGCCTCCAGAAGAAGAGAATATACTTTGCACACTATATAGAGTAATATTTGTAAATGTAGCTGCTATATATAAATATTCATTTTATAATCATTTTATACATGTCATTCATTGTGACCATCCATGTCAATAAATACACTAGTACAACATCAAAATTTGTCAACTTTCATTTATTTATCTGATTAAAATTTGAATCACTTTTAACTCCAAGTACATTGTATTTTTTAATATAAAAAATTAAATAGAAATATGTAACCCATAGCAAGTTACCAAATTAGCCATATTTCGTATGATTTCCCTTTGAGATATATATGGGTCTAAAAAATTCTGAGAAATGGGACGCCTGGGTGGCTCAGTGGGTTAAAGCCTCTGCCTTCAGCTCAGGTCATGATCCCAGAGTCCTGGGATTGAGCCCTGCATTGGGCTCTCTGCTCAGCAGGGAGATTGCTTCCTCCTCTCTCTACCTGCCTCTCTGCCTAGTTGTGATCTCTGTCTGTCAAATAAATAAAATCTTAAAAAAAATTTTTTTAAACTTAAAAATTCTGAGAAATAAAATCATTCCAGTGAAATTACTTCAAGACAATTTAACTTCACATTTTTTCTATGTGAATTATTAAAGATGGGAATAGCGCCATGACTCAAATTATTAGCTAGTTGTGGACTGTCAGCTTTTATAAACTAACAATTAAGATTTCTGTATAAAGACTGCAGAACATTCCTAGACCAGAGTTTTCAGGTAAAACATGAGTTGGAAAAAAGTAATATAATTTTAAGTAAATTAATTGAGACATTTTGTTCCTATACCTAGAAAAGTCCTATTTATCCTTCAAGACACTGCTTAAATGATGCCTTTTTGCATCAGTCCTGCACATTCATATGTGTTCCTCCTTCCCATCTTACTTTGGACAGAATCAGTCAATGCTATTCCTGCATTGTCTAGTGTCTAGGTTCCTACCTTTATTTTAAAATATTGCTGTTAATTGTATCCGTCTCTCCTTACCAAAAATGTATTCAGTGGACGATACTGGCTTACATGGGCAAACGTTTTGAATTCAGGAAGATCTACCTTACCCTCAGGATCCTCTCTCATTTCTTCAGATTATCATTTGCTTAATATTCCAGTTACTAAAAATAGTTGCCACAAATATCTCGAGAATTGAGTTTAAATTATTTCAAAATCTTTCCTAAAACAGATGTGGGCAAGAGAAGAAGAGGAAAGAAGAAAAGAACAGGAGTGAAAGTAACACCTGTGGTAGATGGGAAGAAAGTTGAACTGAGAAAACCTCTTAGAACAGGAGGCTGAGGCTAATAGAGCAAGAAGGTAGGAAGGAAACAGTGTTTACAGAGTACTCACTATTTTTATGTCAGGGATACATCCCAAACTCTATTTTTACCAGTAATGAAACTGAGGCTCAGAAAAGGCCAGAAATTTACCAGAGCTCACCTAGGTACATAGATATTAACAAATACCCCTAAACTTATCTCTAAACCCATCTTTTTCTTTCTTTTTTTTTGCCATGTTTGCCTTGTTTTGTTGACAAGTGATATCTAGGATAAGAAAATAATTCACAGCTAGAACATAACTGTAAAATATATAATTAAGAAGACTGTTTGAATCCTTTGTTTTGTGCTTTTTCTTTTTTTTTTCAATGTAGGAATTTTAAGCAATAGCCTTTTAAAAATTTATCAATATAGTTACAAATTCAGGATGAAGCTGGGGACAGATTTAGCACATGAAGAATATATTTATTATTCATAGAGATCAAGTAGGGATAAGACATCTGCTCACCACACCACTTAAAAATACTTAGCAAGAAAAAAAACTGGTCATTTTGGCACTGTTACACACTCTCAGATATGCCTGTGCCATCCATACATACCCCAACCAATAAGAATCAATTCCTTTAAGGAGCCATTGCCACTGGGAGCTTTGTAACTTAGACGTATTGTTTTGTGGCATAAAAGAAGTTTGAAAACCATTACCATAAAAGTACATTTTAGAGCTCCTACCTGCAATTTAATCGTTTTTATTCCAAAGTAATCACCTTTAACATTTAGTAGGATATCTTTAATGGTAGTAAATCCTCCAAGGAAAGCTAATTTAAGTTTCAGGAGAAAATAACCATTCAAAACTATTTTTCATTTGTTTCAAGAGGCATGTCCATGATGTTGATTTACTCTTGTGGCAGGAAAACGAACAGAAGGCAATCCCAAGAAGTAAGTTTGGCCATGGGTTGAGTAATGGCCACCTCTTGGAACTTCAGCCAACTCATTTTTGAAACAAGAATAATAGCGTTGACAGCAAACAGTGGACTCATGAAAATTAAACAAATTAAGTCAGATAATTCATGTGAAATAACAGCAGTATTTCAGATACAAAGGAATTGCTCAACCAATTGTAGGTGTTGTAAAAAGTAGAAATTTGTCACAATTTAAGGGTGTGTTCTACATAGGAAAGCGTGGGAGGTCTAAGGAAAAGCCAAATTATTTCTTTTAAGACAATTCCAAGGGAGTATAATCAGCATAATACATACATGATGAATGATTCATAACCCAATACTGATAAATTAACACACAAGATAATAATGGTTCAAAACCTAAGATTTATAAGATATAAAAATATTATAGTCAATATGCAAAGTATGGTATGGTGCCGTCATTCTCTGTCCATTTTTAAATTTTGCTTCATTATATGTCATGCATATCTCTAGTATCCTGAACTATATTTGTTTTTATCCCAAGCCTTTAGGCTTGGCACCTCAAGAGTTTCTGATTTATGTATTCTTCTCACCTACCCTCATAAACAACGTATTGCACATTATGCATCTCATATACCTGGGTATATGAGCCTGTTCCCTCTGTTATCAGGCTATTTGAAGCTCTCTTTGCTATCACCTGGATACCTAGAATATCTCCTGAGAGTTTGTTGTTTACCATCCGCCAATTGTCCATCTTGTATCATGGTATCCCACTAATCTCCAAACAGTACAGCAACAATCATATCACCTTCTTGCTCAAAGACCTTCCAAGCCTCCCAGTTTCCAAATAAATCAACTTCCAATTTTTCACGATGACAGTAAGGCTCTCCAAGGTGTAACTCCTATCTGTCTTTCTGATCTTATCTTCAACTACATCTACACAAACCTTATAGATGCTGACTCTATGCCATTACTTTCAATCTCATTGCCATTAGTTCTCATGATAGCACCAGGATCAGGTACTGTATTAGCGTTTCCAATTTATAGAAATGTAAAATAATATTTACTAGTATTAATATTATTGATAATTATGTTAACTTTATATTTTTCTATTTCTTTTTACATATCTTTATATTTTTATAATTTAACATTAATTTGACCAAATATCACATAGAAAGGCATTGCTATGGTTCAGATTTAGATTTTCTAACACCAAAGTCCTTGAGATTTCCAATAAACCTGAATACCTAATTCTATTGAGTCATAATTCCCTGACAAGCCAACTTAAGTGGATTCTAGGACTTGGCTTCCAGTTTTACTGAGGTGAATAAAACATCCCTCTTCCACATGTTGTCATTTGTATTTAGGGCTATGTAATTCATTTATTTGTTAAGATTCTCTAAGTTGCAAATAACAGACATTGGCACTGGCTGGCCTAAGTAAAATAGAAAATTATTGGAATGATATTGGAGACAATCTTAGAATTAAAACAAGCACTGAGTCTCTAAGATCATAATGACAAACACTATGCAGGGGTCTTAGCTCTTAGTTCTACCATATTGACTCAATTTCAAGCACTTCTGTTTTTGTGTGTCTTTTTGTAATTTTTCAAAAACCTCAAAGATAAACTCTGATTGTCCTAGGTTGGGTCAGAAGTTGAACCTTGGTTCACTTAGTTATATCCAGAGGGCAGGAGTTTTAGCATAGAAATGACCAGTTTTGCGCCAAGTAGTTGGCCAAATTTGTGTCTAATACGTACATCGGTTTTGCAAAGAGGTAATGTAGTCAATTCCACTCAACTCTTTGCATCTCCTAGCTATAAAATTTTAAAGGAGTTTTTAATTTTTTTTTTTTTTTTTTTAGAGAGAGAGTGTGCAAGTTGGAGGGGAGGGGCAGAGGGAGAAGGATAGAGAGAATTTTAAGCAGGCTCTAGCTCAGTATGGAATCTGATGCATGGCTTGATCTCATGACCCTGAGATCATGACCGCAGCCAAAATCAAGAGTTGGATGCTTAACTGACTAAGCCACCCAGGTGCCCCTTAATGTAGTTTTATGTAGGAAAATCTGCAGGATCCTAACATACATTTTCTCACTCTGAATGTTATGAGTATATTTTTTTAAATTATAAGACTGCATTCATTCCTAAAAAGGCCAAATTTTTAAAAAATAACATTGAAATCACTGAAGAAAATCCAATTCTTTCATTTATTCAGTCATTAAAAAATATGTAATGGGTGCCTAAAACTTGTCTTAGGGAGATATAGATATATATATTTATATATCTATATATCTTTTGTCTTAGGGATATATATATATACATATATATATATATATATATTTTTTTTGTCTTAGGGATGCAGCATATATATAGTTCTCGCCATCTCCATAAAAGTGGGAAATATGAATCAGTGAGCTGGACTTGGAACCTGTCTAGTTTAAAAGGAAACTGGGTCTATGTGACACTAGAATCCTTTCTGTAGCAGCCATGCAAACATTCTCCATTCTGTGTATGTGCCTGTGTGTGTTTGTGTGTATAAATTTAAATCTGCAGTGGAACATATTTGTCAGACTATAGCATAGGAAGGATCCAGTGAAGACAATTAGGGTTCATGATAGTGTAGCACAGCGACATGAGAGAAGGTGAATGGAATCACCTGAATAAGTAGTTCAGAAAGATGTAAATTTCTGGTGACCCTCTTGAGCTTCAGATGATTGCCAGACCCCACCATCAGTAGTGTGATGATAATCACTTGAGGCAAAGGAACAAGCAGATTAGGCTTTAGGGACTAGGAATTAGAGTCAAGAAGTATGTCTGAGTTCCCCAACACCTCAGCAACAATCAATCCACAAGGTGGTTGGAATTAAGAATGCAAAAAATTCTCTCAGAGAACCTCAGAAATACTTGGGGGAGAAGACCCACTAAAGACCAGAATTTTGCTAATAAACAAGTAGTAACTTACAGCTGTTGGGATTTGGAATGGTAATACACATGTGACCTCATCTGTAACCAACAATGGCGAAATTTAAAACATACTCATAAATAGCATAGACCCTTAAAAGACTCCACCACTGTCCATCTTCTCTGATCCTGTTATCATGTTATCTGATTGTATCCCTTTCTAAACCCTGGGCAAGAAAAGACATTTATCCATTAAGTTGACTTCACCAGCCACCTTCTCTCTAACTCTGTTCCAAAACCCACTGCTGAGATATAAACAAACAAATCATTTCAATTACAACTGCAGTTCAGCTCAGGCACTATCCTAGGAAACACTGTGTGCTGAGAACTTTGTACTTTCCTTTCCTTTATTTTCTTTTTAAAAATCTGCCCGATCTTGGGGTTCACTGTGATTTATTTGTTTTACTCTCTTTCTTGTATGGTGAACCCTTTTAGGACACAGTCTGTCTTGTTCTTATTTGCACCAAATTAAACTAAACTGAATGTTTGCATGTATACAGGCCTGGTGTAGTGAGGCCATTTTTTTGTGGAAACACAATTCAAAAGCCTGGCAGAAAAAAAAAGTCTTATTTTCAGGATATTAAGAGAAGAAGAAGCCATAGAGCTATTTTTGTATATTATTCTATATGAACATGAGGGGGTTACCAATGAAACTCCCCAGGAAAATCAATGTTGGTGGACCTAACGCTTTAAAATAGATATGCTCATAACAGAATATATTTTGGGAAATGGAAAATTAAATTTCTTTATTGAAAGAATAAAAGTAATGTGAATATTATAGGACAAAATTGAAACTCTGTTAAGAAAAATTGAGTGATATGGCCAAGAAATAATACTAAGGAGAGAGCATTTTTGGCCCAGACATTTGGTAGTAGGTGAAAAAGAGAGACCACAGAGTGAAATAAGATAGTTTCAATTCTTAAATCTGTCAAAGTGCTTGTATCCAAAATATATAAAGAATTCTTAAAAATCAATAACAAACATCAAACAGTACAATTTTAATCAACAGGTAAAAGACAAGACCAGTCACCTCACAAAACAATCAAGTCTCTATTGTGGCTGCTGCAATACAGCAATTGGCCTTTTTTCCTTATTTTTTCCTCACTTCCATTTTATCACTCCTATTTTCTTGGACCACCTCCCAAATAATATGCTTGTCTCAAGCTTTGACATTAGGGGAATGAAACTAAGGCAGGATGAGATCAAGAGTAAAGACCAACAAGTAAAGAATGGCTCTTCCGTTGACATAGGAAAGAGAGAAAAACATGACATGATAGCATCAAAAAAAGCCCTCCAAAAAATATCCATGTCAAATCACTGGAACATATGAGTGATACTTTATTTGGAAAAAAAGTCTTTGCAGATGTGATTACATTGAGGATCTTGAGATGAGGAGATAATCCTGGATTACCCAGGTAGGTTCTAAATGCCATCACAGGACTCCTTATTAAAGAAAGGCAGGGGAGATTTGACACAGATAAAGAGAGAAAAACGTGGAATGAAGACAGATGCAGAGAGTGGAGTGTTGTGGTCGCAAGACGCAAAAAGATACGAAGAAGGGATTCTGCCCTAGAGCTTCTGTAGAAAGTATGGCCCTGCTGACACTTGATTTTGGAATTATGGCCTCCAGAACTGGGAAATAATAAAATTTCTGTTGTTTTAAGTCACCAAGTCTGTATGGCAGCCCTGGGAAACTGATAAACATGAATTAAGGTTTGAATAAGGTCAGAGGAAGAAAAGGAAGTTGAGAATGTCCTTACCAGGTGGTCTGATTTCTTGTTAAGTAAAAATCAAGTATTACGTAGACTTTACAGGCTTCCTGTCCTCCAGAGCAGATATGACAACCTTTTAGAGGAAGGGGAGAGGAACTGACTAAATACAAAAATCAACTTATGAAAGATGAAGCCACAATTCAAACCCAAGTTGGACTGAT